>VNJR01003454.1:0-29852 GCA_008042585.1 Drosophila punjabiensis | reverse complement strand
AAAAGCACCTGAGCAAACACACGAGGTCGCCGCTATCAGTTGGGAGTTTTAGCTGCACTCCATGAGAGGCCAAGAGAGTCGGGAAACGGACACGTAACCACGGATACCGCACGGATATCCATCCGGGCAAGATGCGGCGACCCAATCTCAAATGGATCGTAAAGACGGCCCTGCTGGTGCTCGTCTCTCTCACGCTATTCGTACTCATCACCAGCTGGATCTCCTCCAGTCCGTACACCAACAAGGTAGTTCATCATGGCGCAGAGCCCGAGCCAGAACATCACGGCGTTGAGCCTGTGCCAGAGCCCGCTGCCCGTTCGGGCGATGTGCCATTGGTGAAACCCAAGCAGTTGGAGGCTAAAAAGGAACCCGAACCCGAACCAGACTTTGAGGCTGAGGCCGAGCTGCAGAAGATTGACGAGCCAGAACCTGAGCAGGAGGAGGTGCACAATCCGCAACCCGCTCAGCAGCTAGAGAATGAGATACTGCAGGTGGCACCGCCCGCCGACGCGACGGTGAAAAAGGATTGGCACGACTACACGGCCATGGCCAGGGATAGCCAACGTGTGGGCCTTGGCGAGAAGGGCAGAGGGGCCAGTCTGGACGACGAATCGCAGCGCGATTTGGAGCATCGCATGTCCCTGGAGAATGGCTTCAATGCCCTGCTCTCCGATTCCATATCGGTCAACAGATCGCTGCCCGACATCCGTCACAAGCTGTGAGTATTTTTGGGTGCCCAGTAGCTCTGATAAGGTTGTAATTCAAATGCTAGAAGAACCCAAGAAACAAAAAAATTTCCGTTTTAAAAGTGTTTTCATGGATATTTTAAGCGAAACTCTAAAAGAATTCTTTAATTTTTCGTATGATAAAAATGAAAAAGAAAAGGATAATTTTCTAAACTCATTAATTACCCGAAATTATCAATATTTTTAGGTGTCGCAAAAAGGAGTATGTGGCCAAGCTGCCCACAGTCAGTGTGATCATCATTTTCTACAACGAATACCTGAGCGTTCTCATGCGTTCGGTGCACAGTCTAATTAATCGCTCGCCGCCGGAGCTGCTCAAGGAGATTATTTTGGTGGACGATTACAGTGATCGTGACTATTTGGGTCATGATCTGGAGGCCTATATCAAGGATCACTTCAGTATTGTTCGCATTGTGCGATTGCCTAGGCGCACGGGCTTAATCGGAGCCCGTTCGGAGGGAGCTAGAAATGCCACCGCCGAGGTCCTCATCTTTCTGGACTCTCATGTGGAGGCCAACTATAACTGGCTACCACCGTTGCTGGAACCGATTGCTCTAAACAAACGCACGGCGGTTTGTCCCTTCATTGATGTTATTGCGCACGATACCTTCCAGTATCGGGCGCAGGACGAGGGAGCACGCGGTGCCTTCGATTGGGAGTTCTTCTACAAGAGGCTGCCTCTGCTACCCGAGGATCTTCAGCACCCGGCGGATCCATTCAAGAGCCCTGTCATGGCTGGCGGATTGTTTGCGATATCCACGGAGTTCTTCTGGGAACTGGGCGGATATGACGAGGGCCTGGACATTTGGGGCGGCGAACAGTACGAGCTGAGCTTCAAGATCTGGATGTGCGGCGGCGAGATGTATGATGCTCCATGCTCCCGCATCGGTCATATATACCGCGGTCCAAGGACTCATCAGCCGAGCCCACGAAAGGGCGATTATCTGCATAGGGTGAGTAAGAATTATGTTTTTGAAGCCTTTCTTTAACAGTGATATTTAAATTCGAATAGTATTAAGAATGTATAAATAGATGAAAGTACTTATATGATAGATAGATATAATTAACTATCCAATATAATAACAACGAATTTAATATTAAAATATCCAAAATTTAAGAACATCTATCTTACCCAACTTTCTATCTTATACTATCACATTTCAAATTAAAACTCATTCGATTTTCATCTCTAAAAGTATAAAAATAGTTTAAGAATACAGATTAAAAGGCGTCTAAGAATATAAAGAAGATTGTAACGAATTTTTGTACATCATTAGCACCAAAAACCTGTTTCCGATCATCATAAACTAACACGAACGTCAATCAGCCGGTTGCTAGGCCAACTTGTTTGTTGATTTAATAGCTACTTATACAAATTAACCTATTGGTTGTAAATTTTGGCTTTAAACAGATAAAGTCGATGCAATTTAAATTATTTAATTTAAGGTCTCTTGTTGAATTGAATACTTAAGAATTCACGCTGAAGATGGATTCGTTTTAGTGTGTCAAATGTGTTTGTAGATTAAATAGAAACTTTTGCTGTTTATTTAGGTCAACGAACTTGTTGCACATTGTTGTTAAATGTTAATACAAATTCCCAACAAATTTAATTGCTCATTTTCATATTTCACAAGATTCTAATAATAATCCAAAAATAATTATGTGGTAATTAAAAACCAGTTTTTTATTGTTTATATTTTTCCCTCAGATTTCTTTCAGATGTTTCCATCTATTCTAACCATTTTTCTCGATTTACCTTTGCAGAACTACAAACGCGTTGCTGAGGTTTGGATGGATGAGTACAAGAACTACTTGTATAGCCACGGTGATGGTCTCTACGAACGCGTAGATGCCGGCGACTTGACCGCCCAGAAGGCCATTCGCACCAAGCTGAAATGCAAATCCTTCAAGTGGTTCATGGAGGAGGTTGCCTTCGATTTGATGAAAACCTATCCGCCCATAGATCCGCCAGCATACGCACTGGGTGCCCTGCAGAATGTGGGCAATAATCGGCTCTGCATGGACACGATGGGCAGGAGGAAGCACAATCGCATGGGCATGTACGCCTGTGCCGATGATATTAAGACGCCGCAGAAGACACAGTTCTGGGAGCTGAGCTGGAAGCGGGACCTGCGACTGCGGCGGAAAAAGGAGTGTCTCGATGTTCAGATCTGGGATGCCAATGCGCCCGTTTGGCTGTGGGAATGCCACGGCCAAGGAGGCAACCAGTATTGGTACTACGACTATCACACGAAGTTGCTGAAGCACGGCACGGAGGGCAGGCGGTGCCTGGAGCTGCTGCCCTTCACCCAGGAGGTGGTGGTCAACAGGTGCGATGCCGGCAATGTGTACATGCAGTGGAACTTCGGTTCGTTCAACAAAACGGCGCTGGACGACTACTCCAAGGAGCTGGTGCTCAAACTTTAATCGCTGCACATGCAAGGCAGCGATTGGAATAACTTGCCATGTACTTAACGATGTTCGATGTAAATAATACATAGGCTGTAGATAGATTTAAAGGCTCTATTTAGCCCGATATACAATTTTTCACGACTCAAGCGCACATTCCGCATTGCCGCATTAAAGACTCGTCATATATATTTTCATTAAAAGTCTGGTTAAGTCTAATTAAAACAGTGGATGTGTGTGTGTGGCTGCGGCATGCGTCTCTTGCTGCCTGAATAAGGCCCACCGCAAAGTTAACAAATTATTTAAACTAACTTGTGGTGACTTTCACAAGTTTTATTGGATTTAAATGAAAGTAATATAGATTTAAAACTAAAAAGCAATTCGATGTTTGCCTTGAAATTGTCATAAGTTTTTCGACTTGAATGTTTTTGTACTCTGACAAAATTGTTTTCCATTAAAAGATAGCATTACAAAAATAATATTGACCAAGATACTTTTTTAAAGGACTCGTGGGGGGTCTGAGGCCTTATATATCTAATTTTGAAATTTCCAAGCCGAAATGAATCCATTTTTGCCTCGGTTATGATCGATTTTAAATTCGGTCCACTGAACCAATTCCAAAACTGCAAGAGTAATCAATTTTAAGCCTCCCCGAAGCTAGCTTCTTTTTTTTGTTTAAGCCCACTTTTAATTACCAAAAGAAAAAATGCAGTTGTGCGAGTTTAACTTTGTTTTTTGTTTTATTTAATATTAATATCTGTTTGCTTTCCATGCGCGTACTTTAAATAAATATAATTTATGTTTTGCTTTTTTCTCATCCATCATTCTGTATATACGTTCTGGGTTTTTGTGTATCGTTTTACAATATGTATGTATGTATCATCGCTATATCGTATCTTCCGCTGATTCCGCACTCATCATATTCCTCCACATCGGGGGAGCTTGCGTGCCTTATCTTTGTTCTCTTTTCTGATTTCCACTTATTACTTATGCTGATCGGTTTAATTGGGTTTTTGTTTGCTTTATCATATGCCAATATGTGTATGGTTTTACATACTATATATACTATATATATAGAAGTGTTGCTGGGCGCCCCGCTAAACTCAAAAGTCGGGTGAGGTGTGTGTAACTTATAAATGGCAAAGGATTTGCTTTTATTTGAAAATGATAAAAAAGCATTTACAAACTATAATAGTTGCTGTTGGCTTGCATCGTAATCAGTAATTCAATTATCAATTATCATAATTTATATTAATATATATATATATATATTTATATAAACATTTAAATATTTATCAAAACATGTTTTTTCTTGTTGCTCAAAAGTCTTCTTCGCTGCCTTACATTTACATTACATTTACGTACAGTACGCACCTTACGCGTACAGTTTACATATACGATCTGACATGAACGGACATGTCGTCGAAATTAAAAATCGTATTTATCAATAACCGTTTTCATTTTGCTTATCCTTGCGCTTCCTTCTCAACTCCTCCTATTTCTTTTGTTTTGTGCAAAATATATTTATATGTATAATGTTTGTTTTCTTATGTTTTGTTTTTTTTTTTAGACTAATTTGATTTGAAATTCAGTTGCGCTGCCACATTTGCATTCTAATCGTTAATCGTTAATTGTATTTTACGTTTTTTTTTTTGGATGGATGCAAATTATTCAATGAATTTTTTATACAACAATTACAAATTGGTTAGGCAAATAAGTTTAGTTTTAGTATTAGTTGTTGGTTGTTTAGTGCTTAATACTTGATTGGTTTCGAGTCTTTTTTGGGTTTTTTGCCTTTGAAACTAAATCTTGCAGAAATAATAATAACTAGAATTAACCCTTTTCTTTATTATGATTTTTTTTTGCCTTCCATTTTGCTTAACATTTTTGGGCGCATAAATAAATATATAACTTTCGTTTGTGTGTGTGTGTGTATTTTTGCTTAAACTTAGTTTAAATTATTATTAAAGTTTTAAAAAATGTCTTGCTGCCTTACATTTCTTTCCATCTCCTTCTTTCCTCTCTATGGAGCATGTACCGCTCTCTCGGTATGTCTCTTTCCCTCAGGCTCAAAAATATCCTTTTCTCACACTCAATATTCTCTCAATTCTTCTCTAGTTGTAGTTCCTATAGTTGTCCTGCTCTAACCCGCACCATTTCAAACTGCGCCTGCTTTTTCGTGGGTGTAAGTGAGTGGTCTGGTTTATAACGGTAAATCAGCTAAGCATATGCCAAATTTATCTCAAGTTTGAGTGCGAAAGAGAGCGCATTCAAGAAAGAGAGAAATTTGGAATTCGCCCTCTCTTTCATTGATCAATTCAAATTCGATTGAGACTGTACTCGGTTCGAAGGCAATCCCAAAGGACAGTCAAATTGTTGATTAGGAATAATGCAATTGAACTAAATTTAAAACTCTTGTAGTGTATTGTAAAAACGGCTTTTGGGTTTACCAACTATTTTCATTTGTTGTCTTGCGAAATTCTTTACGTTTTTCTAGTTGCGTTTTTTGTTTTGTTTTTGTTTTGTTTAAAAAATGGTTTATTTGTACTTTTGGCAATGATCTTTCTTTTGTTTCAACTTTTCCACTAACTCTTAATATGATTTCTTGTTTCTTTCATTTTAGTTTTGGTTTTTGTTTTTAGTAGTATTCGTTTTTGCTGTTCTGTAGTTTTTTGTTTGATCGTAGTGTTTTGTTTGTAAAAAATAACTCATTTAACAGAAATCGTCTTAAGAAACTAAAGTTAATAGTTGATATTTAAACTAGCTGCATTTATCAGTTTAGAAACATGTTATTTTTGAGTGATTTTAGCTGTGTTTTTGTAGAGAGAGTTAATAGTTTTTTTTTGTGGAATGGTGACAACTCTGGCCTGGCAGCGTCAACTGTACTTTTTCGACTGCAACTCCTATTTTTTTTTAGGGACTTTACCTCCTCTTCTGCTATGGCACACGAAATCAGATGCGTTTACAAAAATAATTAATTCTCCGGCCACCGTTTCATTTCTTTACTTTGAGTGAATATTCAGTCATGCAACCCTGTTCCTAGTTTCCATTTCGATTAACATTTTTTGGCGATTTGGAATTCTGGAACAACTTCAATTACTTTTATTTTCTCTTTTTGGCTCTCTGTTTCGAAGTCTTGTAAATGTTAACCAACAAACATCAAACATTTTTTAATAGTCTTGAATAATTCAAACGCTTTTTCCCTCATTTTGGTCGGAATTGAAAGCCAGAACAGGGCTGATTTAGTGTGAATGCTTATGATTAGTGCTATCTTTCGGGAGCTTGCAGTTACCAGTAGTAGCCCCTCAGGCGGAGCAGATTCAGGTCTGCTGCTGCTGCGGCAGCTGCTGCTGCATTGGCTGCTGCTGCTGTTGCTGCGGGATGGGCGGTGCTCCTGGACCAGTGGTGTTGGGCGGCGGGACTGGCCCATTGCCAGGCGGACATGGCGGCGGGCCACCACCGTTGGGAGCGTTCGTGGACGAGGTCGGACTGCTATTGCCCTCCGGATAGGTCCCCGTAACCACGCACGGATGCATGGGGAACAGGGTCGTCCACGACGTAGTCGTCAGTGTTGGTGCGTGGAGGGCAACCTTCTCGTTTTTTGACTGCTCACTGGATTGCGATTGCGACTTCTTTGAGTCGGCGCTTCCCCTCTTCTTTTTACTGCCACTGGCGCCGTTCTTCATCTGCTGTCCATTGGCGGCGGATGTGGAGGATTCCTTTTTGACGACCGGCGACGCCATTTCATCGTGCATCAAAGCATCCTCATCGAGATCATCCAGATCCTCGCCAGCTGCCTTCTTCAGCAATCGCTCGCGCTCCTCTTTGGCTTTGTTGTCCAGATCCGTGTTGATCTTCTTCACCCGCATCTTCTCCTCCCACTCATCGATGCCGTGGCGCGATCTGTTCAGGTTTCGATGCTGGTAGAAGATGAGCGTCATCCGCGTGGGATGATGCCGATCCGGCCTACGCACCGCCGTCGTGGCGTGCATCTCGTGCTTGGCACACTCGATCAGCACACTGCCATGGTTCAGAGCTATGGCCACGCCGCCCATTTGAGGATCCTGGAAGGCCTCAATGTTCTCATTGATCTCGGCCACCTCTCCGATGGGTTCGATCTTACTGGTGTTCGTACTGCCCGGAGAGCCAGCAGGCGGCGCCGTTGAGGCTGCTCCGCTTGACGGCGCACCTGACCCCGTGCCCGCATCGCTATTGGGCGCCTCGCCCGCTGGCGTGGGTGTAACGACATTGTCGCCGGTGCTTTGGCCGTTGCTCAAGTCGGGTAATATTGTCTGCGGAGTGTCCTGTTGCTGCTGCTGTTGCACCTGTTGCTGCTGCTGCTGCACCTGCTGCTGTTGCTGCTGCTGATGATGCAGCGGAGCGGGTGCCGGTATACTGGGCTTTTGCAGACCCGCCGCAGGAGCCACTGCCCCATGAGAGGCAATCAGAGAGCCTGCTCCGGCTCCGCCAGGAGCTCCTCCCGAGCCGCCATAGCCAGAGCCCGTCGTCTGATGATGCCCGTACATATTCCAGTTGGGCGACGGAGGCGGCGGCGTGGGCGGTGGCGTCTGCTGCGGATACATGCCGTAGGGTGAGTAGGCCTGGTGATGGTAACCGTAGTTGTAGTTCATGTTCTGGTACGCATCGTAGGCGGAGTACGCCGAGTGCGGCGGAGGAGGCGGTGGCGGGTACATCTGGTAGTTGTTCGGATACTGCGCCGTGTACTGGGCCGTGTAGTCACTGGGCGGCGGCTTGGGCTTAACGAAACCCTCCTGAGGATGGTGATGCGAGGTGGTCAGCGGCGTCATTGCGCTCATCGGCTGCATGGCGGTCAGGGCGGTCAGCTTGCTTTCCGTCAGATTGGGATGATGTGAGGTGTGATGGTGATTCACCAGAGTGGTTGAGTCGGGATTCTCCTCTCCGCTGATCAGGCGGCTCTTAAGGTCACCGGGAAGTCCACCACCGGGCACCAGTGTGGCGCCAGGTCCCTGCTGCTGTTGCAGTTGCTGCTGCGCCTGCTGGAGTTGCTGTTGCTGCTGCTGCTGCTGCACCTCGGTGGTTACTCCACCTGGATTGCTAAGATTTCCGGAGGGATTTCCGCCAACTAAAGTCTGATAGCTCGCAGAGCCGTAGCCATTGCTCGTCTCCAGCTGCGTGGGTGTGACTGCAGAGGGAATACTTGCAGGTATGGCTCCTGGTGGTGCTCCTACTGATGTTCCTCCAGCTCCTGGAATGGCTGATCCTCCTCCTCCTCCTGGGGGTCCTCCCAGTTGAGGCTGTGCAGTAGGCGTTGTTGGTGTTAGCGGCGGCGCTCCCACACCCGCAGGTCCTGCTCCTGCAACTCCACCGGCGGCTCCCACCTGCGCCTGCATGCCCATGGGAGCATGTGGCGTGGGCCAGTTGCCGTAGTAGTTCCTGGAGTCGATATAGGAGCCCGTCTGGTAGTCGTACGAGTAGGGTGAGTCCAGGACGGTGCTCGAGATCTGGTTGGACTGCAGCTGGGCGTCCGTGAAGGTGTCTATCATGGTGGCCATGTTCATGAGGCTTGAATTCGAGCTCATAAGCTGACCAGGCTGACCGGGCGTCTGGCCACCGTTGCTCTGAGGATTGGCATTGGGATTGGTGTTGGGATTAGGATTGCCGGCGTGAACCGGCGGCGTACTGAAAGCACTGCCCGCCGGACTGGGATTGTTCGTCACTGGGGTCTGGCACCGCGGCGATGGCGTTGAGGGTGGCGCCGAACCCGGCGTGGAAGCACTGGAGTTATTCGACTGACTGGACTTGCCCTTGGCCTTCGCCTTGCCACTCGCTCCATTGGCCGCCACTCCGGCATTACCATTGGCGTTCTCCTTCTTGATGTGAGCCCCGCCCAAAGCAGGTGGACTGCTCTGCTGGCTGCTACTGCTGTTGGCCTGCGTCTGCGGCTGGGCACCATTGCTGGAGCTACTCTGGCTGTTGCCATCGCCCACGGCATCCTGATCGCCGTCCGGCGGCGCCGCATCATCGCCATCCTTTCGCTTCTTGCCATGCCTTCGACAGGGTATCAGCGGGGTCGATCGCACGCGTACTTCGCAGGGAAATCTGTTTGGGGAAAACCAAGGAAATTTTATATATATATTAGCACAGTTCGGTTGGGTAATCCTTGGAGCCTGCTGCTCAAAACTCAACGGTACACTCACTTGTCCAGCATTTGCACCGCTCCGGTGCGGTGCTTGTCCCGCTGCCCCTCGACGCTCTCGAACTCATCCGTGCCGTCCATCGTGTACAGTGGCAGGACATGGAATTGCTCGTCGTCGGGCAGTCGGGTATCCCGGTTCCCGGGCTTCAATAGCGCCACATGGACCGTGCAACCGTCCTGCATGTTGTGCAGATCGCGATGCGAGTGGGCACAGAAATCCAGGCAGGCTGTCACACCGGAAAAGGGTTTACCAGGCTCCAGGCCCAGCCGACAGTCGGAGGCCTCGTGCTCGTACTTGGTCTGATTGTCGTAGGAGCGTGGACACACTTGCTTGAACACAGGCGCCAGCAGGGTGGCAATGAGGTTCATATGATCCTCAATGGCTGCCTCTTCGCTTTTGACTGACAGCCGGAACTTGCGCACCGTCTTGGAACGGGCATACTTGCAGCCGTTGTAGTACATCGACCAGGAGCAACCGAAGCTGTACGAGGCGCCAGATGATTCCGGATCGAGTCCTGGGTTTAAAATGGGTTATAATTTTATAGAATTAATTTTATGTAATTATTTTATAGAAAAGCTAACTCACCTTGGCAGGCACAGGTGCGATTCTCATTCGTGGCGCATCTTCGCGTGGTGGGCAGACCGTACTTGTTGAGCTTCGGTATTAGATTCTTGTAGGCATTGTCCGCCTCCAAGCGTGGCATCCCATCCCAGGCCACCATACATACCACTATGTAAGCAGCTATGCATCTGAGAAGGGAGAAATTTTTAAAAATCATGTGTTAAGAGTTTATTTTAGAGAGGGCCTACCTGTGACCTGGTCGTTTCTTCACCACCACCAGTATCTTCTCTTCGAGATCAGCCCTTCGGATAACCCATTTCGCCACGGGACATCCCTGCGAGGTCTTGCCCTCCTTGCCCGTGTAGACAATCTTCTCGATTCGAAGCTGGCGACCCGTGAGGTTGCATCGCTCCTCGAACTCACGTCGCAGGTCCATTAAAGAGGAAGCCGTGCCTGAAGAAATATTAATATTAATTGAAAATTTCTTTTCATTTACAAATTTCAAAAGCAAAACCCACCCAGATGCGTGTAGTAGGTGCCCGGCTCTGGTGGATTCTTGTCGGACTGGAAGCACTCGCATTCGGGTATCTCCGTCTTGTTGCCCTTCTCCAATCGATCCGTGGTATCGAACATGGGATTGATCTTCTCATGCTTCACCACAATCTCGGGTATCTCATCGGGCTTCTGTTTGCCTTTCATTTTTCCCGCACCCACCACTGGCTTAAGGCCATTGCCATGGCTATCGATTAGCTCATCCTCATCGATCAGTTCCTCTTTGGGCTGGATACCCAAGCCCAGACAGGTGCCATCCTTGAGATGTTCTGCTGTGGGTGGTCGTGTGCCACCTTGGCGACAGCAGGAGAAGCCATTATTCAAGGGTTTTCCCTCGCTGCCCAAGTAGGCATAACCGCCACCATGACCCAGCATGCCCATATCCTCCAGTTTGGGCTCCAGCATACCATGATGACCATGGAGATGCGGTGGAGCTCCATGCCCAAGGGCATAGCGGTGTGGGGGTATGGGATAGGCCGGTATGTCCTTCTCGTAGTTCGTGGGCAGTGGTATGATGCTATTGGTGTCCGGCTTGCGGTCCAGTTCCATCAGACTCTGACCATGGCCATGGATCTGATGGATCTGGGGCTGATTGCTTGGCGCTTTCGCCCTGCTTCCATACGTGGAGTGCTGGTAGCCGGGCACAAAGTTCTGTTGGAAGTTCTGCTGGAAGCTACTCGCCCCGGCGCCGTAATAAGCGGAGTTGTGATGGTAGCCGGCATAGTCCTGCTGGCTGTGACCATGGTGCTGCTGCACCGGCTGCCCCTGGCCGTCGTTCTGGCAAAAGTCAGCGTACTGGATAAAGTTCTGGTAGTTCCGCTCATAGCCCTCCATCTTATTGGGTTGTCCCAGCAGTCCCGGTTCCGTCTTGATGTAGTGCCCTTGGTAATCCTGACCTGGTGGCACCGGTCCGGCACTGTGTGGATGCGGCGGGTAGTGGGCACTGAGGGGCTTGAGCGACCCACCGCCACCACCTCCGGGATCTGTGGAGTTTCGATCTCGATCTATCTCGGCCGCTGCTTCGGCTGCCGCCGCCGCTGCTGCCGCCGCCCGACTGGCCTTGCTACGGCTGCGTGATTTCTTGGGCGGCGCCACCACCGTCTGGATGGGATTCGTGGCGGGTGTGGCTAGGGATTGCGGCGGATCCGATGCATGGCTGATGGTCGTGTGCTGTCCTGGCTGGTGTTGCTGCAGTTGCTGCAGCTCGGGATAGCCGCTCACAACGGATGGTTTCTTGAAGGAGTTACTGTGATGCGGCTTCCAGATGTGATCGCCACCACCTCCGATGGGCTCGGCAGGAGTCACCACTCCACCAACTGACTGCTGCTGTTGGACCTGCTGCACCTGCTGCTGCTGCTGCTGTTGCTGCACTTGCTGCTGCTGCTGCTGTTGCTGCTGCTGCAGGGGCAGTGGATGTGGATGGGTGGGCGTGACACTGCTCGGCCCATTGGCGCTCAGCGCCGCCTCGGGTCGGAGATGGTGGCTATACGATAAAAAATGACCGGTCTGCTGTTGCTGCTGCTGCTGCGGCACTTGCTGCTGCACTGACTGCTGCTGTTGCAGATCCGGCGGCGGATCCTTGGGATCGCTCTTGCGCATGATCATGGACTTGATGCGTGTGTTGAGGTGCACCCGCTCGCCCTGAGGATAGCCCTCGGCCACCTGCTGCTGCTGCTGTTGCTGCTGCTGCTGGGCATTCCAGTTCCAATCCTGCATCGGCGGCGAGGAAATGTGCTGCTGTTGCTGCTGCTGCGATGGAGCCACATAGGGCTGAAGCCCATTTCCTGTGGGGGATTGATGCTGCTGCTGCTGCTGCTGTTGGAGGAGGCTGCTGCGGGTGGGCGACTGCGGCACTGCCTCCACCGAGGAGGCAGGCTGCGGCACCGCTATCGCTGGCGGAGCTGGTGTGGTGGTGCCACCGCTGACCGGGGCAGGATTGCTGGGATTTGTGTTACTGGTGTTGTTGCTGTTGTTGGCGTTGCTGGAGCTGGAATTGCTGGTGGTTGTGTTGTTGTTGCTGTTGGAACCGCTGAAATCGCCTGAATACCCGTTACAGTTGAGTGAGCGCGGCGGCACGCTGCTCACCCGCGGATATCCAGGCGTGTCGTTTCCCGACATCGTCTTGTTCAGTTCCGCTCCCAGATGTTGTTGCTGCTGCTGTTGTTGCTGCTGCTGCTGTTGCTGCGAAGGCGGCACCGGAGCGGCAGTCACCTGGCCGGCATAGCTGGGCGCAAAACCCGCCACGCTCTGGAGACCCACCTGCGGGCCCGTGGACAGCTGCTGGCTCTGGAAGTCATAGCGCTGCACGGGCGCCGCGTATGGGGATCGTCCATAGTTGGGATCAAATCCCAGGCCCGACTGCACGTAGCCGTTCGAGGGATAGGCGTAGGATTGCGTCTGGAAGTCCAGTGAGTTCAGGGACGTGATGGCCGGTGTGTTCTGTGGTATCTGCTGTATGAACTGGTTCTGCCAGCCCTGCGACGGATCCGCCTGCCACGTGGGATAGAAGGCCATGGGTGCCTAAAAGGATAAAGAGGAAAATAAAGGTAAATTTTTGTGTGGAAACTTGAAATTTTCGTTTAATTTAAGTTAAATAATTTAATTGTTTTTTAAATAATATCTAATATCCTCTTTTCAGCTCTAATCTTTGCCTTAAAATTAATAAAAAAACCTCTGTAATTTCCTATTTTTATTATGAAAGTGACTTTCTTGTTTAATTTCCCTTCAAACTCCTTAATGAGTTATGGCAACTTGAAAAAGCAACTCCTTCTTTTGGTAACTTATTACAGGTTTGTACAAATATAAGGCCCATTAATTCCAGTCAGGTCTAGACGAA
Organism: Drosophila punjabiensis; assembly: GCA_008042585.1. Taxonomy (NCBI): domain Eukaryota; kingdom Metazoa; phylum Arthropoda; class Insecta; order Diptera; family Drosophilidae; genus Drosophila; species Drosophila punjabiensis. The sequence continues at coordinate 16,569 of VNJR01003454.1, read as the reverse complement.
GCCGAGCCTGGGTTTTATTAGCTTCCCTCCCCCAGCTAGGGCACTTCCTGCGATCCTTCACAACCATACATAAATAAACATTTGCGGCCATAAAAACAGTTCCGAAACAATGAATTATGAAGCCGAAAGCTGAGCTGCCTTTCATAAATCATATTTTGTGTGTGCCCTAATTAGGCTCAGTCTAATTGGTGGGAAACTCATTCTACCATCCCCCCCGAGAAAAACTCGCCCAGAGGAAGGTCCTGAGAGTTACAACTTCCGCGGCGGTTTTGTACACAAAAAGCCGGAGTGCCGGCAACTGTTGTTGTTGTTAATTAATACGCCTCAAATTATGCTAGGAAAAATAAACAGGAAAACCCAAAAAAAAGAAGAGAGAAAATAAAAAGAGGGCAAAAAAAAATAAAGAAATAAAACAAAGGCAGACTCAACCCGTTTTCATTTGCATTTTTACGAGCTACGCGACGCGCACAGTAAAAAGTTATGAAAGTGAAAGCCGTATCGGGGGTGAGTTTTGCAACAATAAAATCCGAAATAAAATGCAAAAAATTAAAACACAAACAAACCGACCAACATTGTGTTTAATAGGCAAGTTCAACTGCCTCGCCGCTGGCTTCCTGTTTTTACTGGAATTTCATCCGCACCTGTGTGTGCTCTCCGCTTCGCTCTGCTCTGCTCTGCTCTGCGGTTTGGTTTTATTTTCAAAAAGCATTTAGCCAATCATTGATAAAAATCGACCAAATCTTTATGAATGAACGAGCGTGTCCAGATATATATGCATATATATATATTTCATACGCTCTCTATACGTGTGTGAGCACAGCTGCAGTTGATTGGGCCTCGGGCAACGTGACGTATACGCATCGTGGCTGAATGGATTTATGGGTTTGCCTGCTGCCGCTGCTGCTGCTGCTGCTGCGGCTGTGTTTTGCATTTTGTATATTTTGTATTTTGCATTTTGCCTTCTGTTCTGGGGCTGCCTTGAAACGGAAAACGAAATGAAATCCAATTGATTGAACTAGCACCATCGGGAAAAAGCAGCGAAGGTCAATGGCTTTTAATTGGAAAATCGAATGGAAATTGAAATTGAAACCGATGGCGTCGCGGGAATTTGTCACTGCCAGCTGTAGTTGCGTCACTTAAAAGTTTACAAACGGTGGGAATTATGAATAATACTATCTATAAGGTTACTTTAAGTATAAATTAATATTACTTTGTATTAGAAATGTATTTAAAAATTGAAATGGTAAACAAATAATGGCAAAAATTTATATAAACTGAATATAAATTATAGAAATATTTTATTTATCAATTGGAAAATAATTTTGAAACCTTTTCATACCATTATAATCTCTTAAATCCGAATAAGCTGCATTAAATATCACTCCCTATTATTTCCACCTAACAATGTTCAATACCTTTATAATGATACAATTTTAATTGCAACAAAAACATCTCCAAGGAAAATCTAAAAATATATATAGAACTCACCATGGGCTGTTGCGGTTGATCCTTCATGGTTTGGATTTGTGCGGTTATCTGGTGCTGCTGCTGTGGCAAATGTTGCTGCTGCTGTGCGTGCTGTTGCTGCTGCTGCTGCAAGTGTTGCTGCTGCTGGAAGTGCTGCTGCTGTTGCTGCTGCGGCTGTTGATACTGCTGCTGCTGTTGCTGTTGCTGCGACAGGAGTTGCTGCTGCGACAATAGTTGCTGGTGCTGCTGATATTGCTGCTGCTGATGCTGCAGATTGCCTGTTGCTGCTCCTGCTGCAGTGGCTACTGTTGGTGTATTTGGCGATTGCTGCGGCAACAGTGTTGCTGCCGGCACTGGACTTAGACGAGGCGATGTTGCTGATGCAGCGGCTGCATTCAGTTTGTTTGCTTTGGTGGAGTTTTTGCGGGCGCGTGACTGCTGGAAAAAATAATAAGAAAATAAGAAAAATAAATAAATAATTAAGAGAGATATTCCCCAGTTAGTTTTGTTGTTTGCCAAAAAGTGCAATAAACTGCTGATAAAGTCGGAATAAATTACTGACCCTGTATAAAAAGTTGTTCTTTCTACTCTAATGATTGCTCTTGTAATTGCTTAGTTTAAAATATATATTTTTTAATTAAGGAAATTTGCTAGTGGCACAAATATTTTAATTGCCTCCATCCCCCATACCCCGTACCCCTAACCCCTCCCGATCGCATAAATTATGCCTTGGCTTCGTTCACATAATTTCCAACTTGTTTTCAGTCTACGAACTCACGCCGGCAACATGTAAAATTTATGTTGCCCACGATTTATGCGCAATTTATTTGTGCAGCCAAAAACAACAACAAAAACACAAGAGAGAGACTGCAAGGGGGGGCAGAAATGTTGCAAAAATTCATAGGAGCAACAGCTGCGGTTGCTGCACTAAAATATGTGGCTCTCGCCATTAAAGGCTTTCAAAATTTATGTTCATAAAAGAATCGCGCTGGCTGTCGTTGCTTCTCGAGTTTTATTTTTGTTTTTTGTGTTTTGGGCCAAGGGATGCAAAAGTCTAATGGAGGAATATATGCAAAAATAGTTTTACGCTGCTCTTGGCAGGCAGGTCAATCGATAACGGTCATGTATACGACATATAAATATATATATTTTATGCATAATACTAGAAAGTTTTGCCCTCTGCTTACAAATGCGGAAAGAAAGGCAGGAAGCCTTAAAAAAATATGAACAGAAAACCACTTTTGCCTTGAACTATAGTTTGTGGTTTTAAAAGATGTCAGAGAAAAGTATTAAATAGGTAAACAAGTAATTAATATTGCTTAAAGTAAGGCGAGTTAATAAGTATACAACAAAAAGGTAACATTTTAAGATAGATTAGCTCAGCAAATAAGATTTATTTGCAATTAGGCCATATTTTTCTTCCAATTAATGAAGCACATCTTCTCAAACAATTTAAATACAGATGATTCTTGTGTAAACTTCAACTTTGAACTGATGGAAAATAGGATTACTTGGGGGCTGCCTGCCTTGAATAAATATTTCTTGCAATAAATCAACACAGACACACACTTACACACACAACACTCCTTGGAAACAAATATTTCTGGAAATATTTCTGCTAATTGCGAAAGGCACAAATCAAAAATGGAAGGGAAGTGTTTTGGTGAACGAACAGACAATAAATACAATTTGCATACAACATGCAAACAACAGCAACAACAACATCAACAACAGCAACAGAATGGCAAACAGTCAAAGCAAATCGTTTGTGCAAATTGGCTGCAATAAAGTGATTTATATTTTGCACATGTGTGAAATAATATTTGCCACCTTGGCAAAAGGGAATATCTATCCTGGGCATAATGCTATGCAAATAAATCCAACAATGCTAGCTCCCCTCCCTTCCTGCCCCTCCTCTCTTATCTCCGAGACCAGGTGGCAAGCGAAGCAGCCAAATAACTTGGACAAACACCGACGTTGAGGGAGGGGATTTACCCCCTTTTTTAGCTTTCTAAAAATATTTATATACATATCTGTATGTATGGGTATTTGCATTGCAAACAAACGAGGGACTGGCAGGCAAACGCAGGTGCAAAATTAAAATAAATTTGCACGCAATTTCCAATTGAAAATTGCCAATTATTTTTGCTTACATTTACACAGTCCTTTTTTTTATATCTTGTGATTTTTAAAGCAAACAAGCTGAAAATAAATGTTTATACAGTTGAGTTCAGTGTATTAGGAACGATGGTTAGGGAATATATTTAATAGGGAGCTCTAATTTATTTTAGGAAGAATTAAAAAAAAAAAAAACGTTCAACAAAATTCTGTAAATTGTTTTTAAAAACATTTTAAAACTATTTTTGAGTTTAAATATTAATTTACGGTATTTGTAAGTTAATATAACATATTAAATGTCTCAAAATGTTAAAAATGTAAAATTAAATACTAATTTTTTATACAATATATAATTATAATATTATAATATTAGTTATAAGCCTCCAACATAGTTAAGGAGTCATTTCCGATCAGGAGTCGTTTCCGTTTCTTGATCAGCATCAACAGCCAAGTCACTCTAGCCATGTTTGAACAAACAAAATGTTACTCAATTTTTTTTCGAAATTTTATAAAGGGTTAAAATGGTCAAAAATTAAGAAAAAAAATTGTAATTTAAAAATTTTAAATATTATAATGTTGATTTCTTAACCTAAATAAAGTATTTTTGGCAGAGCTATGATCGATTTTCTGATCCAAAGTCAAAAAAGTTTGTTTCCTTTTTTGCTACAGTAAAAAACTACGAATTTTATTGCCCAACCATTCTTTAAAATTAAATCTTTTTCGAAATATTAACCTTCTACCAAGTTCTTCTTCTTCTTCTTGATATAACCAAGGTTCTATATTAATTCTAGACCCCACTGAGCACCCCATAAATATATGCATTGAAGTATTAATTAAAGTTTTGCAAACACACTGGCGAAAAAAACATTTGCTTAGACCTCGAGCAAGCAAGCTAAAGGCAAACAAACACAGAAATAAACAAACACGGAGCAAATGAAAAATCGTAAAGAAAGTAAATAAAAATTATTTTCAGCACGAGCACCAGAGGGATATGGGATCTTTGAGTAAATGTTTTTCTAGTTTTTCCAGCTCGCCTGTGTGTGTCTGTTTTAATGCATTTTTTCCTCACTATTTACCCAGTTCATAAAAGTTAATTAAATTTTTATGATCGCCGTATTTGTTTCTTGGTAAAATAAATAAAACATGCCAAAGGAAGATGGCTGAGGATATATACTAAATATATATATATAGAGACGCACAGATAGTGCGAGATTAGTGAGTTGCAGTTGACAGAGGAACAGAAACAATAACAACAGCGGCCAATGGCCCTGAGTTCTTGGCTCTCCCCACCTCTTTTTTCTCTGAGTGTTGAAAAGAAAATTGCGCGCTGAGTAAACAGCAATTAGTTGAGTCTCTGTGTGCGTTTATCTCCCCTGTGTGTGTGAGTGTGTGTTCTTTGGGCATGTGTGCGTTACATTGCCTTGATAAGCAGCAAACGAAGCGAAATAAGGTTAAGTAAAGGTAAAAACCTTGGTGAGACAGTAAAAAAATATATATAGGTTTGAAGGAAAAAGATTATTTTGGGTTTTTTATAAGAAAGGGTGTAAAATACAAAGTTGAAGAGAACTTTTTAGTAGAAACCATTTTTTTTTATTACAGGAACATTGTTTATATTTTATCTTTGCTAATATTAATCTCTTTTTCCTTTTTTAATTATAATATTTTTTAGTAGTTCTTTAAATTTAATTTATATATTTCGAAACCCAAAATATATCTCTAGTTTCTATTCTATGCTAATTCCTCTATTTAAAACCCAAACTAGTATTGTTGCCAAGCTATAACTATTTTCCTACAGTTCCTCAACTATACCCGTCCCACTTTCACGCTGATAACAGCCATCATATAACACCTCTTCTTGCCGCTCTCCCTCCTCTTTGTTTCTCTCTCTCTCTCTGTGTTTTTATAGTGTGCTCATAAATTACACACATAACAAAGTATACAATATAAATTATTTACATGTCCCCAAAGTCAAAGTCTGCTGATAAGGCGGAGGGAACGAGAGGAATAAAAAACAAAAACAAATCAACGGCAACAGCCAGGCGAATGAAAATAAGACAAGGTAGGAGAGAGGAAAAAAGGCAGCGAAAAAAAAAGAAAATGCAGCGGGTATAGTAAATATTGTAAATAAATCAAATATTAGTTATCGTTTATTTCCTTACTCCACGACCGATTGTGTTTGCGCCGTTTCTTATTTATTTTAAATGTTATCAGCAAGCTATTTATCTAGTGTCATGTTCGGACTTAAATTGGAAAATACAAAATGCAGGGGAAATTAATTAGACTTTTAGAAAGATAAAAAAGCCAAATAAGTTTTCTTAGCTGGTGAGTCCTTATATATTTACTTTGCTGCCAAAATTTGAATTCAGTATTAAAAAATCCATTAAAGTCTTTTTTATTGCATTCAAAAGTTTACTTAAATACAAGTTAACTTTCAAATAATTTAAACCAATTATCCTTTGTAAAGAATTAACTCAAAGAAACCAATTTTCTTTTAATTGCCTGAACTAATAGACCAAGAGAATTCGTTCTTTTGCAAAAAGCTGATTAAATGTTAACAATTTCTCGTAGGGAACATATATCCCTTTTGCAAGGATAATGGCTAGCAATTAAAGCAAATCCTTATCGAGCACATTTCTGCTTATGCGGCAGAATATTTCATTTCGGACCTTTAGTAGACTCTCGCAAGCACCATTTGCTCTAACGGCAAATGCAATTTCTATGATTGCATCCAGACATTGCCTGCATTTTCCCATTTTCCTGCCGGAGGTTTTTCCCCATTCTTATGCTCGTTTTCCCTGTCTTGCTTCCGCCCTCTCCCTCTCTCTCTTTCGGTTGAAACACCTTTGGGCTGCTCAAATATTTAACTTGTATTTCGTATTCATGCTAATTTTGCATTTTCCACAATTTTACCAAAAACCTACTCTGCTTCACCTTCTCCTTGTGTGCCCAGAATGTTTCTTCTGGCGTTCGTCGTTCGCCGTTCCCTCTTCCTGATGTCCTGCTTTATTCCATTCTATTATCCTACAGCATTTTGGAATAGCTGTGCTACTTTACACAGAGAAAAGTGGGTATAGTTATTTTCTATTCTAATCTAATCTAATTGTAGCATGTCAAAGCAATATTCTAATAAAATATATGTTAACATAAATGTGTAAAAAAAATTTAAAGCACTTAAAATTGTTTAAAATTGTTAAATCTTCCAAAGCGCACAAAGGGCACTGCAGCATCATCGTTTTTGACGCTTGCATTGCCCTAGAATTCCCAACTGACGAGACAGAGAGGTGGTCCTCTTTGAAAAATCTGTCTTTGACATCATCTTTTTGTGAAATTGCCAGTATTTTTAGTTAAAGAAAAACAGCAAGAAGGTTTTCATGGTTTTTAAAATATCTTTTTATAAAATTTTCATAAATTTTTTAACACAACTAAAATTTAAATAAAGTTAATTTAAGGAAAACCGAATCTAATTTATTTCTTGCAGTGCCTTTCTGCTGGTGGCTCTTGAGTTTCTGGCGGACTGTCTGGACTACTATCTCCGCACACACCCGCACACCCGTATAAGTAATTGCAACTACTGCTGGGTGTGTGTGTGTGTTGTGTGTAGGTGTGTGTGCAGTGTGTGTTTGCTGTAATGGTACGTGTCGAGTGTGCGCCGTTGAGCAGGCTACACTTTATTTTCCTCTCTTTTTTCAGCTGTCTTGTTAGCATGTGTCGAGGGCTCCTCCATCTCACTCTTACCCCAGGGTGTGTGTGTCTGTGTGAGTGTGGTGTGTGCCTGCAGTGTGTGTGTGTGTGTGTTTTATTCAATTTAGCTTTCAATTAGGCTGCAATTGTTCGTCCGTTGCTTGAACAGTTGCATTCTTAAACAGCCTCGCCTCTGCGACGAGCAACGGCAGCGGCAGCAGCAGTTTAACCAAAACCAAAATCGAAATAATCCAAAAGGCCTGACATTTGCCCCCAAAGAAAATGCCTGACGACGACGTCTGACTAATTCAATTTACGCCCTCTGAATTATTAAATTCTCAGTTAGTCAATTGGTTGCTTTTCATCAAGCCAACATTGATTGCAGCAGTCACTCACTGCCACTCACTCTCGCATCATCATCATCATTTTGATTGCATATTTGCGATAAATTAAATTGAAAAAGGCCAGTGGCAAGAGTACATAATACTGGATGGGCTTGAGAGGGGAGAGCTATTTATAATCAGTGCTAGGTACTATTCTGGGTTTAGCTAAAAAACGTAGGTACAAGATTTAGTTACAGCGAAAAAGGTATTTAAATGTAGTTGTACCGAAAAGTTACCTAAGGTACTATTTAAATCTAGTACACAAGTACCAAGGGTACTATATAAATTTTGTACAGAAGGGGGATTTATTTTTATAAATCCTCTTTTAATATATTTGTACTAGGTAATATGCATTTATGAAAGAAATGTAAAGTTTATTGCCAAGTTTAACCCAAGCATTTTAAATGTATTATTATACTTTGGAACCAATTTAAAAATAATCTGTTTAGTGAGAAATATTTTATATTTTATGCCAGAAGTAACATTAATACAAGGCTACAACGATGGCCCTTAAAAAGCATGAAGGAAAGAAAAACAATTCTCAATATCCCATCCTTAGGTACTTTTGACTTGAAAGTAGAGTTTAAAAAATATTTTAAATGAAATCAAGAACAATCTTCTATGAAAATAATATAAAAAAACACAATCAAAGTTTTTAATCCTGTAAAAAATTCAAAATAAGAGTACCTAGTTAAGTTAACACACTATATAAATAAGTACCCATTCATCACTGCGTTACAAAGCATTTTACTGACTGGTAATCAATAGAGCAAATATTTGCAAAATCGCGTTTGGCAAGGGTATGTCGGCGGATGTCGAAAAAAAAGAAAGAAAATCAACAGACTTTACATCCCGAAAAAGTCATTTGGAAATGGATGGAAATGCTCGTTACATAATGCATTTCGTTGAGCTCCGCCCTCGCTTTTCTTCCTTTTTTTTTTTTTTGGTATTTTTTTGAGGAAACTTGTTTGGATGCTATGTGTGTGCCTTCTCTTTCCTTTTCCCCTACATCTATCTCTGTCTGCTGTGCTCTGCTCTGCTCATTTTTTCTTTGTGCAGCGTCAGCTTCGTGCCGGCTTGTTTTTGTTTTAATTATTGCCAGGCATGCCATTAATTTTGGCATGTCGAGTCGTTAACGAATTCCTTGGCAGTTCTCTCTTTTTTTTTTCGTCTTTCCTTATTTATATTTATTTTTTTCTCCTTTGCTCTTCTCTGTTCTCCTCTCCTCTTTACTCTTGTTTTATTTTCTTTACATTTTGGTGTTTTTTTCTGACACGCCATGGCATGCTTTATTATTATGTTGTTGCCCGCTTCTATTGTTCTCTTTTCGGCTTTAATTTTTCTGAGCCGTGTCTTTAATCTGTTTTTAAGCTGGCGTCGCTAATTGTTGCATATTTTGTTTGCTTTATTTTTTATTTTTAGGAAAAATATTGTCTTGCAAATAAGTAATTACTTATGCCTGTTGTCCCACCTCTCTCTCTCTCTCTGGCTCGAGAGAATGCATTTTATTTTCTATTCGACGAGAGTCCTCGAAAGACTTTTGGCATTGCCGTCGTCGTGACAAAAGTTAATTACAAAGTTTGCAGCGCGGAAACTGCCAAATGAACACGAACAAAGCGGAGCCCCGAAACGCAGATACTCGGTGGCATGCAACAGCAACTGCAGCAGCAGCAGCAACATTGAATGCAACAGCAACTGCAACACATTGAAAACGATACAAATCCATCGTTACAGGGAGAGAAAATATTTAATTAATTGTCAAATTAATTAGGGTAATTTTTCATTACCAAAAATGGTCAAATAGTTAAATTTTAGAAATAGTAAATATATTAATTATAAAAATTATGTTGGATTTCAGCTTTATTTTAAAGATATAAGAAACTGATCTTAAGTGATTTAGATTTGAAAACCCAAAAACCTACTCTTCATTTTCACATTTAAATAGGAATTAAAAATTAAATATAAAAATCACAACTTCCTTTCTGTTCTTATTTGTATTATTATTTGAAGATGTTATAAAAAACTGATCTTAATTGAGTTTTTAACCAGAAATTCTACACATATTTGTAATATTTTTAATAAAAATTTAATGCTGAATAGAAAAATCACAACTTTTTTATTCTTTCTGCTCTCAATTAAATATTTAAAAATTTCCCCAGTGCATTTCAGATATATAGAGAATATCCAGCAACGTCACAGGCAGTTAGGCATTGTGGATATATGTACATTGTACTATACACAACACACACATATGGGTAGGGAATTGGCACACACCACACACAAGACACACACATTCGGGGCAAAACAAGTGACTGGATCGCATTGTACAATAGAAAGTTAGCACAGCTCGTTGAAACCCGGCTTTTTTGAGGCAGGAATGGGAAATGGAAAATGGAAAAACGTAATGGGAATGGATAATGGAGACGGGAACGGGAACGGAGCGATTGGGGACTTCAACTGGGACCTCAACTTGTTGGATTCGCAGGGAAGATTGTCTACATCCGACAGTTGGACGACAGCCTAAAGCTTAACGAAAAATAAAGAGCGATCGCAGAAGTTGACACTAGTGTGAGAAATTTGTCATGATCTGAAAGTCTGAAAATGCAGTGAAAATGTAGAAACTTAAGAGGAAATTATTTAAAGAGAAGGGAAAATACACAAAGGAATGTGACAAAGGGTTGTGAGAATACTACTACTATTTAATAATATATAATAGCACAAAAGTAATTAATTAGAAGAGAATAAAACTACTCATAATTTCCCTTAAATATTCAAACCTTACCAAATTAATTTGAGCATAAAGACAAAAGCTTCTTTATTATAATTACTTTTAGTCAACATACATTTGCAATTAGTTTTGTTCAAAATGTCCTGTGTTCTTGTGACTTAAGAGGACTTCCGCTCAATTTACCTTAATATCTTGCTCAGGCCAACACAACGCACTAACTATTGCCTTTGCCTGCCAAAAGGGACTTTACCACACAAAATTGGGAAATGTCCGAAATTAACCATTATTATTTAGAATGGAAAACTCATTAAGCGGAATATTACAATTTATATGCCAAAGTGCTTGCTGTTGGCTTTAATTACTTCGGCTTACAACGAAACACACAAAGTAGCCGAAAGTACTCAGAAGAGGCGTTGCTTTCGTTTGGCAGCTGCTGCAAAGTATAAACAATTATGCTAAAATGCAATATTTACGGCCTCGTCGACTGTTATGCTAATCACGTTGTTTATGCTGTGCGAGAGTGTGTGCAATGGCTGTTGTTCTGCGTGCTGCTGCTGCTGTGTGTGTGTGTGTGTGGTGTGTGCATTGTCGATTGTATTTGCATACAAATTGCAATGTAGATGAAGAAGCAGCAACAGCAGCAGCAGCAGCAGCAAAAGCAACAATGCAGGAACAAGTCTCGCATAATTACAGGCAGAAAAGCCGAAGAAGGAGCTGATTTTTGCAGGCCAAACATGAAATGAAAATATTTCTCATTTTAGTCAGTTGCTATATATATATTTGCAATAATAATGGTTGGGAGAGTTAAGCCATATTTTCGAGGGATATTTATTGACAAGAATATCCAATTTCTGATACAATATATACATATATATATATCATGATTAAGCAAAGGTTTTATAAATGGCAAGAATATGACTTGGAAATATTTCAGGCATACATTTTGTGTAATTTTTTTCTTTTACACCAAAAAGTATGCAATGATTTTCACTAAACTGAAACTCTGGTATTCTATGGTCGGGTTTAGTTGTTCTTTAAGTTTTTAAGGATCTTCTCCTCTGCAAAAGTATGCAATGATTTTCACAAACCTTAACCACATGTATTCTGATGTCTGGTTTTCTTGTTATTTCGGTTTTCATAACCCTTTTAATAAATGTTTCCAATTTCTTCTCCTGTCCTGATAAACAATTTTAATTGAGTATTGTCTGCGATAAGTAACTACCTCGAATTCATGTGATTGGAAAAAGTAAATTGAAGCCAACAGCAGCAGCAGCAGCAGCAACAGCAGCAGCAGCAACAGCAGCAGCAGCAGCAGTAAATGCAGCAGCAACATCAGCAGTTGTTTTTGCCTCATCGCTTATTTATCCTTTTTAGCTGCACGCGATGATTTAATGCCTTGTGCCACTTCATTTTCAGGCTATGCTGGCCATATTTAAATTATTATTATGCCAGGCCATATAACAGACACAACAATAACAACAACAACAGCAACAATTACAACAACAGCAGCAAAAACATAATTAAAAACTTGTCTTCAATTGCCATAAATTCACGTCAAAGAATCTCGTTGCAAAGTTGCCAAATAGTACAACAATTTCAGTGCTGCGCTGCTCCACTCTGCTTTCGTTATTATTATTACTATTTTTTTTTTTGTTTTTTTAACAACAATCTCTTTGGCAGGCCGGCCTGAAAATTGAAGTCATTATTATAATACTAGTTTCTGTTATTTTTTTCTATATATCTTTATTTTTTCTCCTCGTTTTTTTTTTTGTTTAGTTTGTAGTAACCGTTTGTGCCGCATAAACTAAACTAGTTTTGTGGCTTGGCCGCGATTTGGCCAAGTGGAAATGTAAGTATTTGCAACAGTTTTCCCCCCCGCACCAGATTTCCCACTTTGGTTATTAGATCAACGTGGCTAATTGCCCGCAAATAAAGCAAATATCTAGTGAGAAAGGTGTGTATTATGTGTGTGAGTCATGATGAATGGGGAAGCTTTTAACTCTTTTTGCTCGAACGGAAATGCCAAACTGGCAACTCAATTTGCAAGCCATCTTTAAGGGGTAAATAAAACTTAATTTTTGCACTTTTAGACAGCCATGAATCATTTTTATCTTGATTCTTCTGTTTGCATATTGCGTATATCTATTTTTTATTGCCTTCTGGCGAATTGGAATTTATTATTAAATTTTGATGGGCTGCCAGCGTTTAGTCATTTAATGAGTAAATTGTTTTGCAAATCAATTGGAAGTCAAATTAAGTGTTTTTTTTTCTAATGAATGGCGCAGCGCAATTTTCATATTTTAATCAATTAAATGGGATTTGTGTACCTCAAAGTTGCTCCAGCCGGACTACATAATATCGAATTTATGTTAGATAATTGCTTATAAGCCATAAACGTGTTCTATATAGCCATAAATTATTCTCTAATTAGTTTGCTTTAGCATCATATATTTCTTAACTAACTGGATTCTACTTAATTAAAATTAATTGTATTTCATTTATATTTCCTTTCTATTAAATGTTTTATGGATTTTTTTCTTATTGCTTGTTTATAAAATACTCTGGCATTTGTTTGCTTTAAAAATTTGGCTCACTTTAAGATAATTTCCTCAATTTCCTTTATACATTATCTCCTGTTTTATTTCCTTATTTGTTTTGTGTTCAATTTGTCTTCATTTACTTTGCATTTTTGCACTTCCCTTCTGCACGATTATTGATTTACATTCGCTTTTACCCCACTCAACATTCATTTTGCACACCTGTGCGCCACGCCCCCTGCTGCCCACGTGCCTCCGGTTGCTCCCTCTGAAATTGGCAACGTCATCGGTTACCAAGTCCGAGAGAGAACAACAAAATAAACAATGAAATCAAAATAAATACATTTTTCCCTCGCTTTTTTTTTGCTTGGCATCGCGAAACGTAAAAAAAAATACACAAAAAAACAACTGACAGAACAAAATGAATTCGTGAAAATAAAACCACAAAATATTGTGGAATAAAAAAATTAAGGCACAGAAAGAAAAAAGATATTGTTGATTTTTATAAACTATATTACAGGAAGATAAAGAACTTTTGTGTAGTTTTAGCCACATTCGAGTGGTAAAAGTTCTTATTAGTTTGCATTTTAGCATTTAATAATATAAAAATAATGTTTTTTTTAAAGAAGTTTTTCGGATTAGTCTGTTTTCTTTCCGAAAAAAAACCTTTAAAGGAGAAGATATTCGGTTTGAGCGAAAAAATACCGCTCCGAAAATAATCATTATTTTTTGATGACTTATTTTTTAATACTAATACTTTTCTCTGTACTCATGTATCAATACCTAAAGGCAAATGTATAAAACAACAAAGTAATCAAGTTTTATAAATATTTATAAGCTATTAAATATGAAATACAAGTCAAGTCATTTCAAGTAATATATTAATACCTGTGTATTTAACTTTTTCTATTAACTAATCACTATTTATTCCCGTGTACAATTAATTCGCAAAGGTAACACCAGAAAAAAAAGGCCAAAAAACCGAACAGATAAACTCTAAGGGGACCGACGCAAAAAAAAAGAGCAAAAACGGCACGTGAGTCGGCGTATCAATAGCCAGGGGCCAAAACCCCTTCCTCACCGCACAATGGCCTTTGGCTAAGCAAATAAAAAAATAAAATACAAGAACTACACAAAAAAGTATATAAAAAAAGCAACAAAAAAACGAAGGTAAAAACGTTTGCAAGTGTTGATGAATGAGCTTTTGGCTTGATGTTGCTGCAGTTGTGGCTGTCGCTGTGTTGATGTGTGTTGTCGTTGTCAAGTGCATAACAACGATAACAATAACAAAAAAAAAAACAAATAAAAAATTAACACAAAAAAAAACGTACTAAACAAGAACAACAACTCTGCTGGCAACTACAACCAAATGACTCAATTTACAATTGTAAAAAAAAAATACGCGTTGTAAATTGTAGAAAATGTCAACGACAACAGCGACGTCACAACACACACATTTTTTGCAGTATTTTTGCTGCCTCTCTTTTTTTACTTATGTATTTTTTTTTTATTGTTGTTATGTGAATGTTAAATTTGTTGTTGTTGTTGTTGTTGCTGTTGTGTGTAGTTTAAAGTTTTGCTTGTATTCCGCTCGAGCGCTGTGTGTGCTTTGCGTTTATTGAACTCGCCCGTCGGCATGAGGTTAATTGACCTCGTGCTTAATGCAAAAATAAATATAATTTTTAAACAGCAGCAACAACAGCAGCAACGGCAACGTAAACGAAGTCAAATCGAGAAAAAGGGTCGCAGTTGCCGTGTGCGTGTGTATGTGTGTAGTTTGTGTATAGTAAGAAGTTAAAAAAAAAAGAAGGTAAAGAGCAAAGCAAACAAGTCAAAATGAAAACACGTTTAAAGTGTTTAACATACAAAACTGATATGCGTAAGTATGTGAGCAGTGATATGTGTCTAGCAACCCCAAGAATACACATATATATAGGGTATGAAAGGGGTTAATGGGGCGATGGGTTAAGCCGGGATTTAGTTGGGAAATATTTTTAGAAAATACCTGAGAACCAGACCAAATCCATGTTCGTAATTTAGATAGATTAAATATAAAATTGTTTCTACCAATTGTCAAAAGAAAAATTATTATATGCTTAACTTAAATATTAATGTTAAATATTAAAAAAAAAAACTTTTGATATGGTTTTAAATTTTGAAAATGTTTTAAGAACCATTTTAATATGTTTTAAAAACTAAAAAATATTTAAAAAGCCTTTTTGATGTGTTTTGGATTCTATAAATTATTTTAAAATGCCTTTTTATATGTTTTTGAATAATTTTAAAGGCAATTTTATATGGTTTTGATTCTGGAAAATATTTTAAAAGACCTCTTGTAATATTTTTGAATTTAGTAAATTCTTAAGACTTTTTATTATATATTTTTGAATCTAGAAAAAATTTATGAAGACCTCTTGAAATGTTTTTAAATCTGGAAAATATTTTAATATATTAAAAGAATTTTTATTCCATTTAAAATTTTCTAGAGGCTACTTTTAGTTTATTTTACTATTTTTCAAAGTCACCTTAAATCGGTACCACTTCGCTTAACCCACTAAAAATATAGTAAGCTTTTTCCCTCCATCACTGGAATTGCATTTACATTGGGCATAATAATCCTGGCACTCGAATCTATTTTAAATGCACGTCACACCGCCACCCACATGCCATCCGCTGAATGGTTATTTCAAAAATTTCATTAACTCTAAGTCTATGCAAATGAGCCGTGAATTGACGGCGAAACCAATAATACACACACTCGTCCCAACCATCCACCTGCCACACCCAAAAAATCATTGAACAATTTATTCTAAAAAAAGGCGAATAGCTGAGAATTATCTGGGATTATTTGCTTGTGCTCGTTTCGAGTACTCTCCCCGCCTTCTTTTTTTCTCCAACTTTTTATATATATTCTTCGATGTTTGTTTTAAGCTAAAATAAAACAGTTGCCTACTTTTGGTTCATTGAACTGTTAGCTGCTGGTTAAATTAGAAACTTTCCGAAACTGATATATATTTATGAATAATTTATAATTGAAATTTATGAGCCAATAAAAAATGAATCAAATATATAATAAGTTAAGGGGAATTTACACTGATCTCATCAGGATTGCGATTTATTGCGATTTATTTCAATTCAATTTCAATTCCAATTAAATGTTACTTTATGAGACAATCGAGAAATTCGCCATAATAAATCTAAATCATTTTTTTCGAGTCGAGAGCCATGCCATTGCCTGACATGCATAATTTATTTTTGCTAAGGTTAATGCCTTAAAAAAAATAAGCTCAGACACACAATAAAAAAAAAGTGAGTTGAAAATGCAAAACAGCTTTTAATTATGCATAATTATTTCGGTTAGTTGGACGTGGCTTCGAGTCTAATTAAACACAATTAAAATGGTTCTTTTCTCTCCAACTTGAACAATATGCAAATGAGGAAGAAGATGGATAATGGTAGGGAGGTTCAGTGACCGCCGAATAAGTGAACTTTTGGCCAAGAATTTTGTTACTCGAGAGGGTCTTGAGCCGGATCAAGAGCTCCGATCATCCATTTATCCATTTAAGATTCAAGTGGAGGCCCCCAAAATCCTGCCTTAAGACCCTCGGGGATTTCTCTTGTCACATTTTGGGATTACATTTTGGGATTACTTCGG
>VNJR01003440.1:0-20112 GCA_008042585.1 Drosophila punjabiensis | reverse complement strand
AAATGCACTTGACAAACAACTGCTTCCGGCTAGCTACATCAGTACTAAGGAAACTTCGTCGGAATTGAAGCAGTTACATCTTTTGCCTTACCATGTATTACCGCTTAAAGAAACTCTTAAACGATTTATGAGCACTGTTGAACCTTTTCTAACACCCACGGAACTGACGCTGCAAATGAAAATCACTGAAGAGTTTCTTAATGGAGAGGGCAGTGATCTACAAAAACTCTTGGAGGATGTTGGTAACAAAGAAAAGAACTGGTTAGCGGACAGGTGGCTAAAAGCTGCATACTTGCAATACCGATCTCCCGTTACCGTCTTTGTCAGTCCCGGCATGACTTTTCCCCGACAATACTTTAAGGATGAACATGCTTTTGTCGCCTACACGTCAAAAGTTATTTTTGGCTTAGGAGAGTTCAATGACTTGGTAAAATCAAATAAAATTCCAATTGTCAAAATGGGCAACAATGAGTTGGACAATAGCCAGTTTGGTAAAGTATTTGGTACATGTCGGATACCACGGCGGGTTACAGATGAGATAGTATACAATCCATGCTCCGATTATGTGGTCGTAATATATAAGAATCATGTAAGTACAATTCAACGGAATCCATTAGAAATACATTTGAGCTCTTGATTTTGAATATAAGTCAGAAATTTTATAAATTGAGTAAATCAGCTATTTTATATAAAATCTTATTAAATTCATTTAATTTGATAAGATTAGCCGAATTCCATTAAAATTAAATCAATTAAACGTGTTTACAGATGGGTTATAATCAAAATGCAGTTACTATTTATTTGGATAGTGGTGTAAGCTAGTGATATATTTAGTAATTTTGTCATGTTTTCAAATGTTTGCAATTTTGGTTTTACAAAAACTAAAATTGAACAAGAAAGGAAGCTAACTTCGGCACGCCGAAGTTGGTATACCCTTGCAGATTCCAATTGTATGAATTATAATCTATCCCAATATAATATAATATGAACTTTCATATTCACACAATTTTTACAATTTTAAATTTTTTACATGTAAAGTAAAATATATTTTTTCTCCACATTTACCGATCGTTTGTATAGCAGCTATATGATCTAGTCGTCCGATTCTTGTGAAACTTACAACAAAATTCTGAAAATATATGAAATATCTATCTCAAAGTAGAAGAAATCACGTTGAAAACTGACAAAGTTATAATTTTTTTTTCTGAAAATATCACGACCGTTCCTATGGCAGCTATATGATATAGTAGTAGATTTTGATAAAATTAAATCCAAAAATCTAGAACAATATATAAAGCTAATAACTGAGAGTTCAATAAGATATGTTAAAAAACAGTGAAGTTATAATTTTTTTTTCAACAAATTTACGGATCGGTTGTATGGCAGCTATATGATATAGTTGACCGATCTGGCTCGTTCCGACATATATACGAGTGAGAGTATATAGAAGACTATCTACAAAGTTTCATTCAGATAGCTTTAAAACTGAGGGACTAGTTTGCGTAGAAACGGACAGACGGACAGACAGACAGACAGACAGACAGACAGACGGACAGACGGAAATAGCTAGATCGACTCGGCTGTTGATGCTGATCAAGAATATATATACTTTATAGGGTCGGAAATTACTCCTTCACTGCGTTGCTAACTTCTGACTGAAATTATAACACCCTGCAAGGGTATAAAAATCGGAGTATTTATCCTTCCTATAGCAGTATAATAATTTAATATAATTATGTAAAAAAGGAACAGTTTTTTGGTAGTAAAAAGTTTTCATTTTGACAAAGCAACTTATAGAATCAACATATAATTGAAAGAAAAACCCCAATGGAGCAGTGTCTTTGTCAAAAATTCAATGAATCAGATTTTTATTTGATTTGATTTGATTTTTTAAGAGCTATAGAACAATTGTAAAAAAAAATATTTACAATTCAGAAAAATTCATTCAATTTTAAGATTATTTCATGCAAATAAATGCGCCTAAAATGGTTTATTAACTGAGTCAAATTCTGGCATACCTTTTCAACATTTCGGCCAGTATTTCACGATATGCATTATTATTTTCAATGTTGTCTTCTATTTAATAAAAGCGTGCTTGTCTGTATAGACATGAGCTTTAACATTGCCCAACAAAATATAGTCTAAAGGCGTTAAATCGCATGATCTAGGCTGCCAATTGACCGGTCCCAAACGTGATTTATGTTGTCCGAACTGCCCTATATTTTAGGAGCGCTGAGGTCAACCCCTACAAAAGCACTCGAAACCATAATCGGAATTGATTCTCTAGACTAACCTAATGACTGCAGGAAAGGCGGCACAATGCCTAAGCGGGCACAGTTACAAAATGTCTCCAAGAGGAAATCAGATTAACTACTTGCCTTCGAGAAAAAGCATCATGATCCTCAAAGACCTTGAAAACTGCCTAAATATTGCCAAAGTCCATTTAGAAACATCCGGTCAACCAAGTCCTTTTATGATTTCATAAACAGAAAAATCGCAAAGTGCAATAATATAAAAAAAATGTTGCATTTTTCAAAATTTTAAATTAACTGTGACACTGCACTTTGGGCGGAAAAGTCAATTTTTTTTTGGCATAAAGTCCAAAATTTGTTTTTAAATATATAAAAATTTTTTTTCCGTGTGATACCGTGGTATTTGGGTCGATGCTCTGGTGCGGATTCCCGCTGTGCTGGCGGATAGTCGGCTTGTCAATACCTTGTATTTCGGGTCAATTCTCTGATGCGACTCCGCGTTGTTCCAGCGGATCGTCGGTTTTTTTGATACCCTGTGATTCAGGTCAATGCTCTTGTGCGACATCGCGCTGTGCTAGCGGATACCCTGTGATTCAGGTTGATGCTGTCGGGAGTTGGGTACGTGATCAGTTGCGGAGACGTCGGTCCGAAATGGCGATCGTCATGGCCTAAGCTCGCATCATTATTCCCCAAAACCTTTCTGCTACTCTATAGTGTGGTCGTCTGCGGTCCTTTGCTATATTGATAGGGGGTGCGGTCCCTGCGGTGCTATGCTGCGATACTACTTTGTGATACCCTATGGTATCATTCTGCCTTGAAAGAGTTCGGTTGCAGGAACCTTGCTCTGTTACCATGTTCCCGTCAAGGACCTTTCCTATTCACGGCATGCTAGCAGGAGCTTCACTGTGACCCACGCTTAAGCTACCTCGAGTTAGGTTTCAGGAGTTAGGTGCTTCTTAGTAGTTTGACTTCAAGAACCTTGTTCCGCGACTACTACTTGTAAGTTAGTTCTATTTTCTTTCAGACTCGGGGTCTCTATTAGCTGTTCACCCCGCCTCCAATAACCGATGACTTATCAATTCTCGATCGTTTCGGGGCTGCCTGATTGTCGGAATCCTTTCGATATTTACCAGCTGTTCAGGGCTGGCTATTTTACGAAAAATGTATTAAATGTATGAAGATTATTCCAAGTTGTCTATTCTTTATGAATTAAGAAGACAATACCAATTACTTACTTACACTTAAATACCAACACAACAGACTTGCTACCTATGTAGTAAATCTTTAATTCAATTAAATTTCCTGTATTTTTTAGACTTTGAGAAATTACATTTAGATTTACTTGTTTCACAATTCCGTCTTACAATTTCTTTTAGTCATGACAAAATACTTTAATTTGCATGCAGGTTTGTAGCTGTATGGGTATAACCTTTTATTAGGGTATATTATGTATGTTTAGTGTTATTTATGAAAAAAATAATTTAGTTATGAAATGTGATCCTTAAAGAAAATGTTTCAACGGACTGTCTGGATTTTTGATTATTAATTCGATTCTAAAAAATCAATACTAAATAAAAAGGCCGGCTTCCCAGTTGAGTTCTGCTAAAAATCGGACTTTATTGTATTTGATTCCCTACTTATACTAACCCGTTTTTAATATATACTAGCAGACCCGACCCGCTTTGCTGGGCCCGAACTAATTATAGTTGACCGGCAAACAGTGTTTTGTCATGCTTATTATTTGTAGGAAACAATAAGAAAACAATAAGCATATTACAAAGTTGTCAGTAAATACCATATTAAACCTTGAATAGTAATATTTATTATTTTAAAGTATAAGTTCTTTCAAATTCAATTTAACTTAGCACTAATCGGTGCACAATATTTTTGGTTAACCTGTCTTTAGCTAACATAAATAGATATGACGATTTCCCAACACGTGAACATGCAACATATAGTTGCCCATGAGAAAAACATGGATTTTCCAAATCCAAACCACAAATGGACAATGTTTGGCCCTGAGACTTATTTATTGTCATGGCAAAAGCTAAAGGAATTGGAAACTGTAGCCGTTTAAAAGGTATGGTATCAACAGATTTCCACAATTCCTTTAAACTTCCAGGTTAAAATGGTTGCTTCAAGAATATTTCCGGTGATCTTTTTGATGATCAAACGTGTACCGTTCCAAAATTGAGGTGGATTCAAATTATGTAGGAGAATAATCGGGGAACCAATCGTTAACTGAAGATTGTGGGGTGCCAGGTATATCTAATGAATTCAAAAATTCAGTTAGAAAATTTACACTTTCATTTTCATCAACAACAGTATCAATTGACTTAAAAGACATTAGATCGCCTGGTAACAACTGTTGAAACTGGAAGTTAACTTCGTCAACATGCACATTTTTGGCTGCCAAAATCGCCCGATGACTGAGCCAGTTATGATTTAAGTAATTACTCTGTATATCCGGAAAAATACTCTGAATCAATTAATTTTTATCTTGAAGAACAGTACCACAATTTTCTGGCAGTTTCATTTGCAGTATTTTGTATTCTTCTTGCATTACGGCTTTGTCGGGAAAGATTCGATCGTCTTGGTCGCGGCATTATTAATTAAACTTCACTTCACTTCAATCCACTTGTTAATTATTTATTTAATAGAAATAGTTTTAATATTGATTTCTTACAAATATCAAATTGTCATCCATACGTCAATACATAGCTGTCATTTTACGTCAATTACATAGCTGTCATTTGCGTTTTGTTATTCCAAGTCTGATTCTTTTTTGTTATACCACGTTTTATAGTGACTGACGTTTCATGTCAAGTCACAGAGGAACGCTGTCGAACGGGATAAAAAGTATCCTATGTCCGTCTCCTGGCTCTGAGCTACCTCCCTACCAATTTTCAGCCAAATCTGTTCTGCCGTTCTTGAGTTATAAGTGGTGTAACTAACACGACTTTCTTTTATATATATAGATTTAAAGGCCAACGCAGTGGCCATATAATTCCCAACTGTTGAAAAGTGCCAGGCGGACACCTTTTCCCGCTCATACTACGCTCACCATTTATTTAGGTGGCTATATATTTTGTAAATTTTTGTCTATTGGCAAATATTGATATACATTGGTGTCCAGGATATCCGTAATATCGCCAATTTATGCTGAGAGTAAGGCTTCTCGTCATTCTGATTTTATATCATTTTGCGAAACTAAGATTTTATCATCTGTACGAGCTGTGCAATCAGACTTTAGCGTTAACAAGAAAGGAAGCTAACTTTGGCACGCCGAACTTTGTATAGCCTTGCCGATTCCAATTGTATAAATTATAATTTATCCCAATATAATATAATATGAACTACTCTCATATTCATACAATTTTTACAGTTTTACATTTTTTCTCATTTTTACATGTAAAGTAAAATGTAAATTTTCTCTACGTTTACCGATCGTTTGTATGGCAGCTATATGATATAGTCGTCCGATTCTTATGAAATTTACAACAAAAATCTGAAAAAATATGATATACTAGTATCTCAAAGTAGAAGAAATTATGTTGAAAACTGACAAAGCTATAATTTTTTTTCTGAAAATTTCACGACCGTTCCTATGGCAGCTATATAATATAGTTGTCCGATTTTTATAAAATTAAATCCAAAAATCTGAAACAATATAGAAAGCTCATAACCGAGGGTTTAGTCGTCCGATTCTATGAAATTTACAACAAAATTCCAAAAAAAATATGAAATAGAAAATAGTATCTCAAAGTAGAAGAAATTATGTTGAAAACTGACAAATCTATAAATTTTTTTCTACAAATTTCACTACCGTTCCTATGGCAGCTATATGACATAGTAGTCCGATTTTTATAAAATTAAATTCAAAAATCTTAAACAATATAAAGAGCTTATAACCGAGAGTTGATCAAGATATGTTAAAAAACAGTGGTTATAATTTTTTTTAACAAATTTACGGATCGGTTGTATGGCAGCTATATGATATAGTTGATCGATCCGGCTCGATCCGACTTATGTATGAGTGAGAGTATATAGAAGACTATCCAGAAAAATTTTATTCAGATAGCTTTAAAACTGAGGGACTAGTTTGCGTAGAAACGGACAGACGGACAGACAGACATGGCTAGATCGACTCGGCTGTTGATGCTGATCAAGAATATATATACTTTAAAGAGTCGGAGATGACTCCTTCACTGCGTTGCAAATTTCTGACTGAAATTATAATACCCTGCAAGGGTATAAAAATCATTCTTTTGGCAAGAATGGCAAGTGGATTTAGTAATCCATTTATGAATTTCCACATGCATGATTGCTTTAGCATTTGTATTAACTTTCAGTCAAGTCATTAGTATTACTCCATGGCCAATTTCCTTCGCAAAACTCTTTTTCAGAGCCCTCCACTGTTGACAGTTGTTCAAGGTGTTTGGTGTCATTAAATGGTACAAATTTCCAAATTTCTATTTCAAAAATGTACAGCAAAATTTCTGAATTTAAATGAATTATCAGCAAGCTTTCTTCTGACCAATTTTATTTAAGAAATTTCTGACACCTTTAATTTCCTGATACCTCCATGGTGAGGTCCTTCCGAGGGGAAAAATGAGAATTAAACATTGTCTTCTCGCTCTGCTATATGGCTTTTGCATACTTTCTCTAACTTTCTTGAAATTTTTATTTCGACAAACAATAGATGTGGCGATTATTAAGTTGTCAGTCCGGCTGGGCGCGGAGGCTAACTCTCAGGTCACTAGGGCTGGCCAAGGGATCACTCCGGCTGGGAGTGGGCACTGGCTATGGGACACCCCGGTTGGATGCGGAGGATAACTAAGGTCACTCCAGCTGGCCGCGGAAGCTAGCTATTGGGTCGGATTAGTATTCGGTCTTGGCGACTCACCGTGTATGGAAATCTTATACGCGTGTGTCACCGTGACCGAGGGGATAAAAGAAGTGGGATGAGGCGGGTGGTATTGGCTTCTGCTAAGTTTGTATTTGAGAACGGTCGCGAATCAGTTAGTAGTTCTCTTTATTAAGGTACGGTTTATTCTACTACTGCCCTCACAGGATGTTTCTTAACTTACACTTGTCTCTATGGTCGACACAATGTGGTCTCCAGTCGGTTTTTCTGTTCAAAACAGGGACGGCTGGCGAAAGAGAACGAATTCAGAATCCGATTACCGATCACACCGCATATGAACTTGTTAGCTTTTATCGGATTTGGTTCATTCCCCGTATAAAATGTCTGATTATTTCCGCTAGCTTTGGCGAGTGTGAGATTTGGACTACGTTTCGAATAGCATTGTCGCGAATTAAATTAGTACTAGAATAACTAGGGGGTTGGCTTCTCAGCATTCCCCAAAAGGTCTCATGGTCACTAGGTAGGATCCTCCCTCCATCCTGACTCGAAACTGCTGTCAACAGCGGATCGCGGCGTGCTGGTGGCGCCCGAGACCTGCGCCCTGGATGACTGTGGGGTCTTCGGGGGAACCCAGAATGACGTCCTCGTCAACCCGGTCGACGGGATAGACTGGCATATCCGAATCTCCCCCAGGTGCCGACGACGGCGGGCGGGCCTCGGCGGCTTCGCTGATCTCGACCTTCATTACGTCATCCGGAGCCATTATACATAGTTTCTCCGGGGATGGGGGAAAGCTGACGGTCAGGTGGCGGACGCTACGGAGCTTCTTTGGCGATGACCCTCCAAGTGGTGCGGATAAGGTCCACGAGCATTGCCAATAACCCCACGGCCTCCCGATTTGGGTTGGGGTGTGGCAGGAGCGTCACTGCCAAGCGCATCCTCGATACAGCGTCCGGCGATGCGTGGGGAGGTGTCTAAGCCGTTGCTTGGGGATCCATCGACTTTGTCGTCGTCATACGACTCCGACTTACTGTCGTTCTGAAGTTCGAACAGCGGTCACGGCGGGGAGCGATAGTGCCCGCAGTCTGTAGGCACTGAAAGATGGGGGAACGCATCGGGAGCTGCTCACCAGACTTCCGGTGCCGTCAACGCAACACGGCGAGGTAGTCCGTATGGTGGCGAACGGTGTCGGGGACGGCGCTTGGTTTGGTGGCGAGGCGATACGATCGAAACTCGTCCGTTATGGGGCGCGACGCCGCTCAGCGGGATAAGCTGCGGAGGGCCTGGATGAGAATGTTTGTCGCTCGTCCTATTGATTGGCGCATTCCAGTTAGGCATGACCTGGTGGGCTGCCCGGCATTCGTCGTGCTAGGCCGGGGGTCTCGGGTGGGGGAATCTCGGGTGGTCGTCGGCCTGCTGGAGCGCCCGTCTTGGGCTAGTGTCTCCTCGTCGCTCGAGTCGATGGTGATTGTCTTCACTTCTCAAAGCAGATCTTTGGACTAACCGGTGCGTAGTAATATAGTCCTAAGGCAGTAGTGGGAATTCTCGAACATAGCCTTAGCTTCTAACAACTTTATAAGTATTACACTGAGATTCCCAGTGGAATTTTTACTTAAAATCACCCCTTGTGACCGTGCGGCGATCATTTACCGGACCCGGGTTATGCGCCGGTGTTCTTTTCCGATGCGTTGTCATCTCTGTATAGGTGCCGAGGCTCAGCTCTGGCAACAAACTGTCCTAGGTATTTTGCTCACTACCGACGTACTGCGAAATCATGGTCTTGTTAGTACGATTCCCACGCTCGGTGGTATTGCGAGGGCAAGTTCAACTCTTGCCTATTTGAGGAATTCCTTGAAGTTGAACTGAAAGCAGTTGTCGCACACCATTGTCCTCGGGGTCCGAATCGCCCGATAATTCGCTCGCGGAAGGGTCGAATCAGCGTTGTCATGGTGGCTTTGCGCAACAGGAATTGTTTAACCCACTTGGTGAAACTGTAAAAGAAAAAAAGAAAGTAGCACTGCTTTGGAGCGCGTTAGCGGTCCTACGAAGTCTGCACATATAACTCTGAGGGGCTCACTGACATGTCTCGCTTGTTGTCGATGCTCTGCCATATGCGATTCACCGGCGAACGTACTGCTTCAAGTCGCGGAACATTTCTCCACATTTCGTGGAGAAATGTGTAGATTACCTATCGTCATGTTTTTTTTCTTTAAATGATAGATACATTCATTACCTGTAAACTAAGCTGAAAAAACGGCAGTTGGGTGTGGGCTTGCACAGGTAAATCGCTACCTGCCAGGTGTCAATTTTTTTCTCTTTTTTCTGGCTAAAGTAGTCTATATCTTCTGAAGCCGATGAAAGCCATCATGTACACTATGACTACGACTTTTGTGGATATTTTTTGGACCAAAATCAACTTTCATTGGCTGCGTCACGCTGCGTCTGCGAAAATGCAACGACATAAACCAAAGCAACTCAAGGTGAAATATACCAAAATTCCGATACAGCATAATATATACCAAAAAACATACCAACTGTAGCGCGCTCGTTTTTGTGGCGCGCAAATTTGAATGTTTGCTTGTTTTTATTGTTTTGTGTTGCAAAACGTACATTTGAAATAGGTTTTCAGGAAATGTTTTGTTGTCTATTAAATTTACCTGCTTGTAGGTAAATTACACTTCCAAAGGGAAAAAAATAAATTACTTTTTAAAGAAACAGTGGAACAGCTACACTTTTGGCTGAGAAGTTCCCACACAAGAGATTGACTCCAAGAGTTTACAAAATTTTGGAACATGGTAAAGATATAATTGAATATCAGTCTTTGCCAATTAGAGAACTTTCAGAAAAAGCCCAGGAATCGCTGAAAAAATTCTATAAGATGTATAGATACTGCAACGCTCTGTCCCATTTATTGCATCTCTGCGGCATGTAAAAACACGAAAAGATATAGAATCAAGTAATTATAGTCTAGAAATGCTTGAACTATTAGAAATTTCCTCAATATAGGCCTATTTTTTTAGTAAAAATAACTCAAAATGACAAAAACAAAAAAAAAACAAAATTAGTTTTAAAATTATTTTTATTTGAGCAAATACATATAAATAAAGATAAAAAATTAGATAATAAATATTTTTTTTTTAAATTTTCTTAATAGAAAAAAATCGATTTTTCCACTTTGATACCCTATAAAAAGGCGAACGGGTGGGCGTGGCACATTATCCAATACATATGTACCAGTTGTCGTTTAAAAATTTTTGAATGTCTTATTTGGTTCAAAAGTTATGATTTTTGCAACGTAAAATGAGAAAAGGCGCTACTGTGCGTCGGTCTGGAGCGATACTTGACAGATAAATTCGAGCACGCCAGCAGATCGAACGCATTCTACTTTTCGGGTTCCTATTTCCATCGCTGATTCTTTCGCAGCAGGGCTGGACCACCACCATGAGGCCATGCCGAGGCATCTTCGCAGCTCCCGCAGACTCGTGGGTGGAAATCTGGAGCCAAATATAGCCCAAAGGGCATGACTCGTCCCTGAAATAGGCCACGGCCAGGGACTGTAAGGGCGGTGCACTCCCGACTGAGGCCATCGGTCTGCCAGTTTTGCTCTCGGTTTCCTGGCTTGTCTGGCTTGGTTGCTGATGCCACTGGGCCTCGTGCCCTGTGATGCCTCTACCTTGAATCTCCGCAGTGTATTCTCTCTTGTCATGCGCCTCCTTCTGCTTCCCTGTTAAATATTATATTGTATGACTCTCGATGTTTTCGGAGTTTTTTTCTCGTGCGTCTCTGGTTGGTGTGTTTTCCTCTGCGTTTGTGTCTTTGTCGTTCCGTTGTCCTATGTAGTAATTGGCCATAACCAGGCGGTGTCCTTAGGGTCTGGTATCCTTTATGATCGCGCGGGTCCTGGTGGTCCTGGATGGTTAAGTCGATTGTTTTCTCTAGAGCCCGCGTCGCTTTCCATGTTTGTCGTTCGAGTATTGCGCGTCAGGGCACAGTGGCCCCAATAAGCAATCTAGCGGAATAAAAGTCGAAAAAAAAATGTTCAAATTTGGTTAAGTTTTGGTTTATTCCAATGGTAACACTCAATTAAATGGAATGAATTGTTCGTCGTGTTTGATATTTAGAGAAATACACAAATTGGCGATTTTTAATTGAAGAAACCATTGTTTTCGTTAAACTAAGGTATGTACTAAATGAAAAAATGTGTTCGTGATCCGTCTATGTATGTGTAGCCTAAAATTCTATATTTTGTAACATGCTTTTGAATTAATGATTCTCATACGTTTTACTGTCCTTGTTGGACTGTAACTAATAGGATTCAATCGTATTCACGCTAATGTTTGTATTTTTCATAAGTGTAAGTCCCTGTTGTGTAAAAATGTCCAAAATTAGAGCCATCGTGTTGAGCCAAATTTCAAAAAGCAGCCGTTTGTCTGAAGCTGAAGAACAGGAAATTAAGAAAAAATTATAAAATTTTGTAAGCCGGCTTACAGCAAAATGGAAAACTTGTTATTACAACCAGGCATTATTTGAGAAAAAAAATTTGAAATGGCTTGATATGCCTCTAGTGTTACATAAGGCAACGTCAACTCTTGATATTGGTAGACCAAGAAATAGTTTTGGTGATCTGTGCCCGAAAGCCCAAGTCAAAAGAGTTGCTAACTTAGTTCAGGAATCGACATGTGAACAGTTGTTGGTAGCAACAATTAGCAGTTTGTACAAGTTCGGAATGCGCACTGCCTCAAAAATAGTGTCTTAATTAAATAATTATGAGAAGTCTGGACAAAATATAAAACAGTCATTGAAAACACCAAGGAATCTACTTGTTCCTTTTACTCCTGAAGAAGCGCTTGCATTCTATTTTGCTGTAGGCCACACAAAGCATCCATACAAGCTAACCAGATGTGCTGCAAAAGATAGGAACGCAAACATATATCCAAGCTATCAAAAGCTAGATTCAGCAAAGATTCTATGCTACCCAAAAAATCTTAAATTTACAGATTATTCTGCCGAAACAACATTGCAAAGCTTAGTTGACCATACGGTAAGCCGTATTATTAAATCGTGCCCGCAAGCAGAAATTATTAAATGATAACAAATCTATTTTAACTGCTATAAATAAATGGGGATGCGATGGTCACTCGACTTAATGTCAAAAATTCAATGATAGTGAAATGAGTATGGTTGATCAGCACCTATTTTCAGTCTGTCTTGTTCCTTTGCAAGTGCAGCTTGGAGTTAAAATTTGGTGGAAGAACGAGAGACCTTCATCAACTCGATATTGTCGGCCCAACAAGCTAATTTGCCAAAAGGAATCGACTGAATTAATCCTTTCTGAGACAGAAAATATAAATAAGCAAATATTAGAAATAAAATCAACAATAACCGATTCATATACAATTTTTCATACATTTAACATGACCATGTTGGATGGAAAAACATTTAGCGTCCTTGCAGAAGCCTCTTCGCAAATATGTGGACTTTGTCGAGCAGTACCAAAAAGTAACTTTATAAATGTTATATTATTGTTCTTTGAATTTAAAATGTCTAAAAATATATTTTTTGAAAGAGATACACAAAGAGATTTACTTGAGGTAAGATATTAATATTTTCAGAATATGTCAAGAATACACTAAGAAAGTGAAGTTAAAATTTGCATTAAAATATCAAGCAGAGGCATTTGGCCCACTGGGCAGCGTTCGGATTTGGTATGCATTTGATGAAACGACTGAATCCGCAAGTGCTAAATCCCAATGAGAATCGTTCCCAGCCAAACCCAATAGTTGGAATTGGTGGCAATTCACAGTTTTCAAATGCCCAATGCTTTTGCAGCAGTCCCAAATAAAAACATTAATAATTTCTAAGATAAACAGTATACAGGCGACCTAGTGCATCAGTGGCAAACTTAGGTTCCTCTTTGTGACGTTGAAATTTCTTTGTTGATTAAATTCAAGGGCTATACTTCAGCATATCAATGTCAGTATCGCTGCGAATGGATCTACTTTACACAGTGCAAAGAATTTAGTCAATAAGGTCGATGCTGCTCTTAGCTTATTGTGCCGCATTATCTATTTCATGTGAAAAAAGATTTTCCAGCCTTTCTGTTGAGATGTTTCCTGATTTTAAGTCATAAGCCTCACGAAGCCAGAGACCTTCCCAACAAATGTAAAACCGTGAAAATTGGTTCGTGCGTTCTGGAGTTAAAGCGTCAGGATGAAAAACCCGACTTCTTTTTATATATAGTAGTATTTGATGGTCAAATTGTTTATTTTTGTATACGATGGCAGTCCGATAAGTACTTATTTTACTCGTGTAGTACATTCTCGTAAACGGCTACTGTCGAAATTTCAGCCGAATCGGACTGGTAGTTTTGTTTTGACTGCGTGTGGAATCGGAAGTGTCCGCGGATTTTAGAAAATGGAGAAAGAGCGCTTGGATGCCGTGTACGGTGACTCTTGATGGCGACCGTCAAAAATTCGTTTAACGAGTTTCAACGTGGTCGCACGTCGGTTTTTGATAAGCCACTGTAACGATTTGTGAGTAAAAGTAAAAAAGGACGCACGCGAATTTGTCCAGCTGCTCCTTGTCGGCTACGTGGGGGTTGTGATCTTGTCCTTCTACTTTAGCCTCTGCTCATCCTCTAAATAGTCGAAATATGCGTGCATCGACAAGAATAAATATTTGGGGCGGAAATAAACACAACACACAGAAAAATCGGACAGACTTCCTACACAAACTTCCAGATGACCCTCAGATGATGTTGAGGTCACCATGGCCGCCTTTCTCCAAAAACAAAGAAATCCATTTTTAGACGGCCCCTTCTGGTCGCTAACGGTCAATTACGCGGAAGTTCCCCTAGCCATAGGCAAACAGCTAATTTTTCACCACATTATAAAATTTATTCTTAACATGCTAAATAAAATTTCTTACAGCTAAAGAACAGGTTAAAAACATAAATATACCGCTTAAATAGCATGCAGCCAAATAAATTTCCAGCGGATTTAAATGTTATTACTATTAAAAATTAATCAAAGCTCTTATTGAAAATTAAAAATACGTGCAAAATGAAAAAAACCAGGAACAGGAAGAACCAAAATTTAAAAATTACTTCAAAAACTTTTAATTCAAATTGCAACTTTCGTTTGCTATCGGCGCATAAGGGTTAAACAATACAAGCACAAGAAAGAGGGAGCGAATATCACTTTCGATTTCATTGCTGGCCTTGAACTTGAAATTACATTTGTCTTTAATCTATTCAGTGATCCTCAAACTATTTCTGCCGAGCAACTCTTCGTTCCAAGTCCATGGTTTCATCACTTGCCCTTGAACTTGAAATATTACATTCTCTCTCACTTGCCTTCTTCAACGCTTCTCAAACTTTAGTACGGTATCAACCCCGACGGACAGTGGAACAAAGCCTTGCAAATATTAGACGCCCAAT
Source organism: Drosophila punjabiensis (assembly GCA_008042585.1). Classification (NCBI taxonomy): domain Eukaryota; kingdom Metazoa; phylum Arthropoda; class Insecta; order Diptera; family Drosophilidae; genus Drosophila; species Drosophila punjabiensis. Next base: position 5,555 of record VNJR01003440.1, on the reverse strand, counting down.
TTACCACACAATTTATTGTTATACATAATACAAATAATTTTCACTCTCACCAAAAATCCGGGTTCCCTCGACGAAAGCGCTTCCGTAGAGTTCGGCACCTGTTGGGTGTTTTGAAAGAAAATATTCCCAAAAAAATCCTTGCTCTTGGCCCACTGTGAGACATGTATATGCCACCGAACACAAAACAAAAATAGTTAAATCAAAAAGAAAAATGACTTTGCCAACATGGCCGCTATCACTTCACTCTAGCTCCTTTCACTCACTTTCCGCACGTCTTTTTGGCTTCTCTTTGCCTTTTTTTTCCTTCTTTCGGACCTTTTCTTCTCCTTCTCTTTGGCCCGTTACATTTACAGGAGCTTTATGGCAACTTTAAACTCTAACAAAAAAAACTAATGACGAAATTTCCCGCGCTGGCGTCTTTTCTGACCGCGCTCATTCTTTTTTCGCGCCGATCTTTATCGCTTTCCCTCGTTTTTTTTTTCGAGGCTACCGAAAATACTCCCGCGCAGCGCCAACTACGCTGCTCGCGCCCGACGATTTTTGCTGCAAAACTGAGACTGTTCCTCTCTCCCTTTTTCTTATTCCCTTTTCGCTGCGCTGGAACTTTGGGATCGATCCCTGCTCCGGCGACAACTATTTGATGGCGATTTCAACGAACAGAGAGAGCTTTCGCCGCAATTAGCTGAGAGTAATCTTTCTTGCTTTAACTTCTTTTCCTATCTGCTGGCCAAATAAAACCCCAAGTTTTATATGAAAAATGCGAAAGAAAAATCCCAAAAATTTTTTTGGAAACGGGGCGTAAAATGTAGATGAAATTTCCGTAGCTGCGGGAACCATGCGGGTCGCCGCCTTGCACTTTGCCAATCGGATTCCTCTTGCCGCCTTGGCTCCTATTAAGCGCCAAACCTGAGCAAATATGAAATATTGTTGCACCACCGCCAGACATTAAAAGGATCTTTTCGCCGCTTACCCAGTAGTGGATTCAGCGCTTCTTGAAATAGCGTTTTATTTTTTCCTTCACAGCTTCTTGCTGTTTTTCCCTTTGATGATGCCTTTGATCTGGCCAGCTGAACCGCCTTTTTGGACTGCCAAATTGGGAAAGAAAGATGGTGCCTCTTCGATCTAGTTGGGAAGCTAATTCACTCTCTCCGGATAACCCTGAGCCACTTCTCCAAACTGTCAGATGCCTCTTTGTCTTCAAAAGCTACGCCCCAATTTTCTTCTTATATTCCTCACTTCAGTGCAAGGACCCACATGTAGATGGCGGCACCGCATTTCTGCCTGCCACAAGCGCTACACCACGCCCAGGTGCCCCGAAAACGGCTTCCACGGAGGATAACGTGACAAAAATCCACGATCTCGTATTGACAAACCGCCGATTGAAGATACGCGAGATAGCTGAGACAGTAGGCATCTCAAAAGACCGCATGGGTCATATTCTACATTAAATTTTTGGCATGGGAAAGCTGTCGGCGCGATGGGTGCGGAATTTGCTCCCTCCGGAAAACAAACGCAACCGTGAGACCACTTCAGAGCAGTGTTTGACGCTGTTTAAGCGCAATCCGAAGAAGTTTTTCCATCGTTTCGTGATCGTCGACGAAACATGTATCCACTGGTACACCCAGGAACCAGTACGCAGGTACACCCAGACCCAGGAACAGTCATAACAGTGGACTTCACGCGGCGAACCTGCTCCAAAGAAGGCGAAGACTGTCCCATCGGCCGGAAAGGTGATCCTTTTTTTGGGATTCACAAGGTGTGATCTACATCAACTACCTAGAGAAGGGCAAAACGATCACAGGGCTGTACTATGCCGACCTATTGGGCCGATTCGCCGCCGAATTGCAGAAAATACAGCCCCATTTGGCGAAGAAAAAAGTGCTCTTTCATCATGACAACGGACCGGCTCACACTTCTGCCCTCGGTCGAATTGGGCTACGAACTGCTACGCTATCCACCATATTCTCCAGATTTGGCCCTTTTTGTTTCCAAACATTGAAAAGTCACTCGCTGGACAGAAACTTGCGTCGAATGAGGGGGTCGTCGCCGCCACAGGGGCCTATTTTGCAGACTTCGAGAAAACGTATTTTTTAGACGGGTTAATGAAATTTGAGCATCGCTGGGCCAAGTGTATTGAGCTAAAAGGAGATTATGTTCAGAAATAAATCGCCACTTTTCAAACATTTTCGATTTTCTTGTGGAGGCTAAGTACTTATCGGACCACTGTCTTATGTATATATTATGTATATAGAGATTTTATGTAAATTCGGCGAATGTAGTTTGTATATTTGAAAGTTCTGAGTTAGACGCGCTTTACATCGCTCTCCCTTCATTTAAAGTTTTCTTACTGAAATACTATTCTTTTAAGCCCAAATTTTTGGCAAGTAATCAGTGTTTACCTGATCTTTATCATTCAACAACATCTCGATCACTTTAAATTAAGACAGTGACTTTAATCTCGTAAAACAAATTCGGTTTTGCATTTTTATCGTTTCGCTTTCCCTTTCTCTTCTTGTGCATCGCGATTACCGCTTATCTCTGCATCGCGTTGGTGTTGTTGTTGGCGCAAGTGATCTGCACACGCTGAATAATCACACAAACTCACATCTTCTTGGCGCTTAAATAAAAGCTCTTATTTTTGCGCTTTTTGATTTTTGTTTTGATCGTTTTCATTGCCGCGGAATTATTAATATTGTGAAGCAGTTCTTAGGCTGGGGTGAAACTCAGTCACGCCAGGATCTCTTTACAGAAAATTTATAAAGATAGGACAATGGGTCTTCGATGAACGGTGGGCTGATGTGAGATGGAGGTTGTCAGCCACCGGGCTGCCAAGCTGGAAAACTCTATTTTTGATATTAGCAAAATAGCGAAGGAGGATCCGCGGTAGCGCTTATTTGGGTCTGGCTCGTGGCACTCGCCGCGAGGAGACCGAGAGGGATCGATTCGTTTTCTACCCGTTAGAAACTATGCATCTGCCAGGTGGAATCCCAACCGGCACTCGCCGTGAAGGTCGTCACCCTGGATGGCAAGTTCCGCCGTCAGCACTCGCTGTCGGCCCAAGCTATGCGGCCGGCTGAGCCTGGCCCCGTACAAGTTTTTTGGATGTAAAAATATTTGTTCATCGTGATTTGGGTGGGTTTCAGTATTTTAGTTGGGCGTTAAATAAAAATTTAATCAAACTTCATTTTTCTATATTTTTGAATTTTTATTATTATCCATTTATTTTCCTCAGTGTATCTATATTCTCACTTCTTTTTTAAATGTTTATTCCTCGAAATTTTCCAGTATATGAATCTAAATTTATACATTTTATTTCTTCACAAATTTTTCCCAGTGTATTTCTATGTTAATTGTATAGGTTTTTATACCCTTGCAGAGTATTATAATTTCAGTCAGACGTTTGCAACGCAGTGAAGGAGTCATCTCCGACCCTATAAAGTATATATATTCTTGATCAGCATCAACAGCCGAGTCGATCTAGCCATGTCCGTCTGTCCGTCTGTCCGTCTGTCCGTCTGTCTGTCTGTCTGTCTGTCTGTCTGTCTGTCTGTCCGTTTCTATGCAAACTAGTCCCTCAGTTTTGAAGCTATCTGAATGAAACTTTGTAGATAGTCTTCTATATACTCTCACTCGTATATATGTCGGAACGAGCCGTATCGGTCAACTATATCATATAGTTGCCATACAAACGATCCGTAAATTTGTTGAAAAAAATTATAACTTCACTGTTTTTCAACATATTTTGATCAACTCTCGGTTATGAGCTTTTTATATTGTTTCTGATTTTTAGATTTAATTTTATAAAAATCGGACTACTATATCCCATAGCTGCCGTAGAAACGGTCGGGAAAGTTTTAGAAAAAAAATTATAACTTTGTCAATTTTCAACATCATTTCTTCTACTTTGAGATACTAGTATTTCATATTTTTTCAAAATTTTGTTGTAAATTTCATAAGAATCGGACGACTATATCATATAGCTGCCATTGAAACGATCGGTAAACGTCGAGAAAAATTACATTTTACTTTACATGTAAAAATGTTAAAAATGTAAAAAAATGTAAAACTGTAAAAATTGTATGAATATGAAAGTAATTCTTATTATATTATATTGGGATAGATTATAATTTATGCAATTGGCATCTGCAAGGGTATACCAACTTCGGCGTGCCGAAGTTAGCTTCCTTTCTTGTTCATATTTTATTCGCGAGGTTAGTTTTGTTACGAATTATAATGCAAAGTTTGAGGTTAGGGTTACATTCTGGCGATACCGCATCGAGTCCCGCCGAGATTTGATTTGCACTTGGCCATGTTGGCCGAACCCCCCTGCTGGCCACTCGTTGCGGTTTCACTCGCCACACTCACCCGTCTCAATCCGCACGCACACACACAGGCACACGCCTGTCTGCTGGGTGCTCCGCCGCTGGTCCTGGGCCGGCACAAGTCCCTCGCTGCTCCGCTCCGGCTGGTTGCTCCTCAGAGGTGGAGGCCCGATGGCCTGCTGGTGTCTCCAAAACTCGGTGTTTCTCACTTTCACAGTTTCTCCACGTCGAGTGGCAATCGCCAGCTCCGTGTCGCACAAAACACGTCCGTCTCTCTTGACGATCTTTTCACTCCTCTTCTCTAACTTGCTCCATGTGGAGTGGCACTCGCCACTCCGTGTTTTTAGCAAAGATCCACGTCAGGCTCGTTCCACGTCTTTTCCGCAACTCTCCTGGTTTTTTCCACTGCCAAGTTCTCGTGGCCTCGCTTCGAGAACTCCTCGAAGTTTCTTGGATCTCGTTTCCTCTCGCTCTTTCCTTAGGGCGCGTGCCAATTTTCGGGGGTTGATTGTATGGCGTGATCGCGTCCTTTCTCGCTCACTCCTACATACTTCTGCTGCCATGTGACCGCTGCTCGTGGTGAGTTTCGTAGATACGCCTGTGTGTGTGTCCGAGTGCGTTGAGCTTTTTAACCAGCGATGGTAGTTTGGTGTGGCTTAGCTTAACTATCGTATAAGGCTTTGCAAAGCCTTAAATCAATTTATATTTAGCTAAATCTATTATTACTATCTGCTATTGTTTACATGATTATTTTCTATTATTTACATTATTAAATGCTATTTTCCTATTGTTTACATTATTATTCCCTAATATTTATATTGCTATATTATTATGTATTATTTACATATTTATTTGTGGGGATCCGGCAGGTTCCTCACAATATTCTTTTCATTTTACTTAATTTCGTGCGTTTATAATTTGTATTAATTATTTACCTAAATTATGGCTACCTGCTGTGCTGACAATTGTCCCAACAGTTGCGAATTCACTGCTAAGCAGGTCTTTATTAGCTGTTGGCTATGTGAAAACATTGCTCATGTCGGTTGCGCCGGTTTTGGGTGGATTGTGGATTGGACGTGCCCGAGCTGCCTTCTGATAGCTTTTTGCCTATTTCAGACCCCGCGAGCACTCCTCTTATGCAGTTCACCCATCGAAACAAATCTACGGATAACGCTGTGGCTGTGGACGACGGCTCTGATGACGAAGTTGTATCAGCCACCAGATCTGGTCCGG
>VNJR01003436.1:0-33809 GCA_008042585.1 Drosophila punjabiensis | reverse complement strand
GGCTGCTCCAGCTTGACCAGCGCCAGGTCGTACTCGTACGTGAGGAAGCTGTACTTGGGGTGCACCACCTTCTTGGCCACACCGCGCTCGATGTAGGGCAGCTGCTCCTGCACATGCGAGAAGTCGTACTCGCCCACGCGGATGCGTATCTGCGAGATGAGCAGGCTGCGGATTGAGAAGAGGGGAACGCAGATTAGCTGGATGTGGTCCGGTTTCGGGCTGGGCTGATCCACACTCACTCGTCCACGCAGTGTCCGGCGGTGGCTATCCAGTTCTCGTTGATCAAAGCGCCACCGCAGCGGTGGGTGCTGGAGAAGCCGAAGAAGGAGGTGCGCCGCACCGACACCTGCCAGGGCCAACGACCGAAGGCCGCGCTCTTGCCGCCCACGATCCGTGTCTCGGGCCGCGCCAGCGTCGGCACTCCGCACTCTGCAATTGCGGCAATAACAAATGGCATTGTCAAGTTAGATACTCCAACTGGCAGATCGACTATTGCTCTATTCTTAAGAGCTCTAACTCGAGCTTGAATTTACTGGACTATCTTAAAGCTCAATTTCACTCAATGGGTTCTCTTTATATGCTTTAAAAATATATGGTTCCTTCAAAGAAGGAGTCTACTCTACCCTACTAATTCTTGGCATTTTACATAGAATTTAAAGATTTTCGTTTATGACTAATTAAAAAACAAAACACAGAACAAAATATATTATGATTTTTGTAGAATATCCTTAATATAGTTTTAAAACACATCAAAAAACATGATTAAATGCAAATCAATAGAAACATCTTATTAAAAATTTATTAATTAAATAATTTATTGCCTTGTCATAGCTAATTTGTATACCTTTGTTAGGTTTTATAATTTTAGTCACCCTATAAATTATATACATACATTCGTAATCAACATCTATCTATCTATGGCTGCTAGGGTATACAGACTTCGGCTTACCAAAGCTATTTTCCTTTCTGGTTTAATTGCAAAACGGTTTTTAGGCCTAAATCAAGCTTAAGTGATTTTTGCCAAGTGTAGGGGCGTGGCACTTACCGCTTCGCGCCGCCGAAATGGTCTTGACATGGCCCAGCGCCCCGGAATCCAGGCTGGAGGAGTCCGTTATCTCGTTGGTCTCGATGCCGGAGGTGGCCAGGCCAGGCGGACGGTGCGTGGGCCGTTGGCTGCTGCTGGTGACGATACCACTGCTGCTGATGCTGCTGCTTCCGATCGTGGTGGGTGTCTTGCTCGGATGGGCTGTTGTTGTCGTGGAGCTGGAACTGGAGCTGGAAGAACTCGAGATCGCCGTGGTGGGCCGCTGGTAGGGCTTTGTGGGCTTACTGGCCGGTGTTCGCCTCGTTGTCGTGGTTGTTGCCGGTGTGGTTGTCCGTCGAGTGGTTGTCGTCGTTGTTGTGGTGGATGTGGATGTTGATGTCGTCGAAGTGGAAGTCGATGTTGATGGCCACACCGCGGACGAGGATGCGGCTAATGATGTGCCCGGCGACAGCTGCAAGGCAGGCCAAAGTGGTAAACATTATGCTAAAATACTTGGCCAGGCTCGGGTGGCAAATCATTCTCCATTCTCGCTCCTCCTGCCTATGCCTCATCCTCATGTCCATTCCGATTACCATTCCCATTCCACGCAAAGAATCAATTTTTCATTTCGACGCTAAATCTGCATTAAGTGGGATCTGTAGTAGGCTCATTGATCGAACTCTGGATGCTCTAACCGTGATTGAAGAGTCCATTCTTTGAACATGTTCAGCACCTGCTCACTAGCTTCTACTGTGAAATGTGTTAGACGTTTACTAGAATTTACTCCCATTTACACTTCCTTCTAAAGTAAACTCGATATTTTCCTAGAGTTTGCAAGTAGCTCGCTCCGCTCGAGATACTCTTTCCTGGAAGAGTTCTAAATTCCACACACACCCCTGAGAGCAGCCGTGGCCTCGTCATTGTCAGGCAGGCGAAGGCAGGCAGGCAGGCAGGCGAATCTTACATCAACTTTTGGCTCCGGCTCCGCATTGTGCAAACAATAAAATGTCCCCCAAGGCTGTGGCCTGCCATTATGGAGGCCCAGTCCCAGTCCCAGTCCCAGTGCCGGTCGCCGTGCGAGGAGTAAATGACCTCGTGGCTCGTTTGTTTCGCTTTCGACATCAATGCATCACCCAGACTCGGAGTAAGAGCGAGACCCAGAACCTAAACCTGAACCTGGACCCGAAGCAGACTCGTATTTACATACCTGCGGCCTGGTGGGGCGATGCGGCTGCTGCGTCTGGCCCGGCCAAATCAGGGACGTCGTCGATGTCGTCGACGGAGAGGGAGGCGGCGGAGGCGGTGGTCGCTCGTAGACAATCGGTTTCTTTGTGGGCTTCGACGGCTTCGAGGGTCGCGCGGGCATTGGCAAATTGACGATGCCAGGCTTGGTCCAGCCGGTGGGTCGCGGCTTGGTAATAAAGCTCGGCTCGGTGGTCATCTGCCAGTGGTTCTGCTGATTCTGCTGATGCTGATGCTGCTGCTGCTGCTGGGTCGATGTATGCCAAATGCTATCTGTGTATAATATTTGTTTGTTACAAATTATGCTAACAATGCCCACCGCTGGGCGGGGGCGCCGGGCCCACTTACTAGGACTCGAACTGGAGCCGGAACTGGAGCTAGAGCTGGAACTGGGGTGCGAGGCGGAGCTCTGCAGGTCGGAGGCGGTGGTCGGCTTGCTCTGGTAGGGCGGCGGATGCGGCCGGGCCAGAGTGCCCTGGTGGTGCGGGCCCGAAGGACGAATCACAATGGTGCCAGCGCCATGGGGACGCTCTATGGTGGTCATGCCGCTGCGCAAGGGACAAGAACGGGGAAATAAATAACAGGGAATAATTTGACTTGACTGAGCTCATAATACTTTAAGCTGAGATCAGTGGTAATTGCTAAGGTAAAGAGCTATATAATCCCAAGATCCTGACGGATGGCTCACCTGATCATGGGCTTGTAGGGCGCCGGCGGTCGCGGACGCAGTGTGAGCGGCTTGGTGGGCCTCGTGTAGGAGAAGGCCGTCTGCGGCAGGACAATGTTGTCGGTGTAGTTGTGCGTGCAGCAGGAGCCGAACATGAACGAGTCCACGCACATGCCCACGTGCCGGCCCTCGGACTTGATGCACTCCCACACGAACATGCAGGTGCCTTCCACGCGACCAAAGGAGCACGGCTTGGGGCTGATCTTGAAGTTTTGTCCGCGCTGCTGCTGCTGCTGGAGCTGCTGCATCTGGGGATAGCCCTCCAGGCGGTGGGGGCTGCGGTAGAAGCCGGTCACGTCATCCTCCGAGGAGTCCGCGGATTCGCCAGAGGTGTAGGAGCCGAGGGACAGCGACTCGAGACTGTCGGGCGGTGTGATCAGCGCCGCTGCCGCCGTGGCCAGGCAATTGACTAAGATTAAGGCTACTAATACTTCTACTATTTGGTCTAGACTGCGCCGGCTCCTAGCTGCCGCTGCCGCTCCCGATCCTCTGGAGCCTCCTGATCCCGCTCCCGTTGCTTTGTTGACTAGCCAATGCCGTTTGGGACACATGTTGGAGGCTGCCGCTGCTGCTGCTGCTGCTGCTGTGCTTCTTCTGTAAGGGAACAGCATGACAGTTTTCGGACATTAGTCTTGTTTCGCCTGCCGGAACTTATCCACCAGAACCTTAGAGACGCCGTGTTCCCGTGTCCCGGTGGCTAAACCCCCACTAATTAAGCGCACTTGTCGCAACAAAAAATGGTTGAAAAAAAAAGCCCAAGTCAGGCAACGATTTCTACTCTTTATGATTGCTGCTGCAGATGTTGCTGCTGTTGCAGATGTTGCCGCTGTCGCTGCAGTTTGTTTTTGTGTTGCTGCTGTGCAGTCACTGACTGGTTTAATTACAACTTTTCACTTTTGCTTCATAATCAGTTTTTTTCGCGGCTGCCGTCTTGTTTTATTGTCGAACAAGACTGGAAAAAATATGTATTGCGATCGCACGACGTCAGACGACACATGCTACAATTAATAATTTCTTGTCCCAAAAGCAAGTGCAGCGATGGCGATGGCGATGGCGATAGCGATGCCATGCCCAGCCCAACCCATCCCATACCAACCCATTCCATCCTCCAGTGCAGCTCATCAAAGCGGAATCGTTGCCGCTTCTTTCTGTTTTGTTTTCTTTGGCTTTTTCGTACAAATTTAATTAAAGTTTAGCCAATCCATTGCTGGCCAAATTAGATGTTTGCCTTTATAGTTTGTAACCTAAACTGGTAGCACACATCGCTGCTTTCTGCTGCATCCCGTGCCGCGTCCCTTCCCCGGGGTTGTCAACTCACCTGGGTCTGTGTCTGGGTCTGATTAAAGTGGCTTGCTTCATCGGTAACGTGCCGGGCGCATGTCTGGAATGGATTGCACGGGGAATAATAATAATCAGTATCGGTATGGCCACAAGAAGTCGGTTGTTAGAGAGTCGTTTTTATTTTTTTTTTTTGTTTTTATTGTGCCGCGCCGCGCCGCACCGAGCTATGTTTTATGCTGTCGAGAATGTCGGGCGGAATGTGCCCGGCTGTAATTAGTGGGCTAACTGCGGAATATCTAACTATAAGCGGTCATGCATGTGGAGAGCACTTGAGCTGGAGCTGGACCTGGAGCTGGACCTAGTGGAGTTGAAGCTTGTGCTCCTGCTGGTGCTGGAGCCGGCCCACCCACCAGACAACCCACACTCACGAGATGGCGGCATTAGTCGGACCAAGATCGTAATCACCAGATCTCGTCATCATCACGATGATTGCCGTATATGACCACCATGATGATGATGATGATGACGATGATGATAGTGGGGGCAATGTGCCAATGTGGCAAGGAAATGTGGCAGGAGTCGTGGCTCTCGCGGATGTGCTGACAACACTTTGGAGGCGGGCTCGGGGCAAATGTGCGACACTTGGGAATATTATGCAATTCGCAGAAGCGGAGATCAAGGAACCATGGAACGAGATGCTGGAGGAGAAAGTGTTTCATTGGAGATTTGGTAATATAATAACGTTAAGGATTTCTTAAAGAATGCTAAACTTGATTAGGGTTCTTTTACTGAAGTTATGACTATCTGTTGGTGTTTGTTGCTTATAAAAATAATTACAAATAATATAAGATACACACATTCAATCATTTTCTAAAACAATTACTTGTAAGATTTATAGGCATAATTTCGAACTTGTACCCATCTCTTTCCCATCATTGAGATCCGCTTTCGACGCACATTAGCTGCAATCAAATACTCATTGATATTCACCTTAAAATGCATTCTCCCAATCAATACTCATCCGACGGACGATCATATATACATCATGCATGGGATGAGCTCAAAGTAGACCCCATAAAAATCCCGTTTATCGCCTAATCATCTTAATGTTGATTATAATTACAAAACGTTCAAATGCAATCTGATACCAAATACTTTGTGCACATCATTGGCTTGGAAAACGCTTCATGTCCATGTTGATTGAAACCGAAATTGATATTGATGTTGATGCTGATGTGGAAGTGGATGTTGATGTGCCTGTAGTAGTTGCTGTTGCGGATGAACATGTGCCCTAAGATTAATTTCAGCTCTGGCCCCGAACATTTTGCTCACTCCGTGGCCGATTTCGTGCCGTGTTCTCTATGGGCCTCTCGAATCGATTCATGAATTGGCCGTTCGACCGTCTGTCCGTCCAAACGTCCGTCTGTCGACTGCTCAATGGACTCCAGTGGGCCAGAAACGCAAACGCAAACGCAAAGGCAAACGTAACGCTAACGTTCACTCCTAATAACTCTATTTCCAATTGGGAGCGGCGGGGGTAAAGATGTGCTTGCCCCTGCCACACGCCGGCTATATGGCTGTATGGCTTTATGGCTATATAGCGATCCATTCGGCGCATGAACCGTTGGAAATCGATTTCGTTACGTTTTCATTTCCTCAACGAAAGCGGTGGCAGTTCGCTTTTTCCACTCTTTCTGCTGAGTTTTGGGCTGTTTTTGTTTCTTTTGCTAGATGGTCGATACCCAAAACGTTATTACCCCGTTTAAACGCCCCGAAAACAAAAACAGAAGCAGAAGCAGAAGCTGAAACTGAAGCTTGGGGAAAAAGCCCGAGCAGCAGCAGCAGCAGCCAATCTTTCGTGCTAATGACTATCTTTAGGAGGCCAAAACGAGCCAAAGACGGGTAGCCACTGCCAGAACCACCAGACTGACAAACAGTCAAATCACCAGACATCGACTTCGACTTCGACTTCTACTTCGACATCGACTCAGGCCCAGACAGACGAGTGAGCTGGTCAAGACAGATGGAAGAGGAGCCTCAAATCCGGCCGAGGGCCAAATAATTTTCCAGCAAACAACAACAAATAACTGCTCGGTATTAGAAAAATGTTACCGAAACTGCAAAGATCACTGCCCGAAATGATCTTGGGTTGAGTTTAATGCAGAAGAGAATCTTCAAGGCTGACAATAAACCGAAATCAGCACTGAAGCTTTGAAAAGTTTCTTAAAGAATAAAAATAAGTTCTGCTTCTTGGTTTCGCTTTCTCTTTTCTGTATGACTTGTTAAATACCAAAATTAAACGGAAAATACATAAAAGATAGTGCAACTCAAATAGAAACTTGATATTAATTTGAGTTTATACTCTTGACGATTTTCTATTAAAAACAAAACAATCAAAACACCTATCAAACTAAAAGGAAAATTTTCGCATTTACGAAGCTATTTTAGAAGGGAGAATGCATCATTTTTTATATTTGTAAAATATTTTTTATTTAGTATTTATATTAACCCTCTTTAAGCTCAAGAACTTCACCATTTATGAGCTAACCCCTTTTTCTGTCACTGCAAGTACGTGCTTAGTAGCTCCGCTCATCTCAGCTGAACTCTCGGCTTAGAGCCGGGCCTCCAGCGGCAGCAGCCAACTTAGTGGAAGAGAGTAATTGTAATAACAATTGCGCAATTTGCGTCAGTCACTTAACTTGCCCCTGCCACTGCCCTGTGCCGCCGCTGTTGGCGTGTAGTAAAGTGAGGAAAAGTCTCAGCCCGTTTAGTTAAGAGCGCTGAATGGAATGGGACAGGGACAGGTATAGGTATAGGGACGGAGGCTGAGCCAGGGTCTGGGGGCATCGGCATCTGCTCCTGCATCAGGTATCAGCTTCCGAGGAGGTGGAGGCTACCCGGTAGGCGTTTTGTCAATCGGCTGGCGATCGACAGGCGACGGCACAGATGACAGGCCGCTCAGGCTAATGAAAAAGATAAACAACTGGTTCACACAAGCCACAGGCGACGGGAATCAGCCTGACACGCAGCCATATACTGCACGGAAATTAAATTGGGGTAGATAAGTATATATTATATTATTAAAAATAATAATATATATATTCTAAGGAGTTCATTAACTATCTTTGAATATTTGCAGTAATTAAATTAGTTGCTCTTTAATAACTTTAATAGCAGGAAAGGATAGTTTTTGATACAAAGTGGATTAAGAATCTCTTAAATAATAATAAAGATTTTTATTTGAGGTAGAACTGACTCTATTTTTCCCCACTGCAACTAAGAAGGGTTTCCTTCGAAGAATCTCCAGCTGAAGCTGAGCTGGCGGCATCTTTTGAGATTTCGTAAGAGGAATTGTGAGCCAGGTGGGGGCATAAAGTCTCACAATCTCGAAGCACGGGACAGAGAGCTTGTTATAATCACTGCGCGTAACGCAAACACAATTTTTGAGTGGCTCGGGCCATGTGAAATCCATCCATACCTGGAGGCGGTCACTCACTCACTCGATGCTGCGACGACTACGGAAGAACCTGGCACGGAATAAGGGAATAATATCTGTGGTATCTGCCACAGTGAGGGGGAAAAGTCGTTGCACCTGAGCCGGTCGCGTTATCACTGTGAAAATCAAAAGAGCCAAGAGAACGACGACTCGACTCGCGAGACTCGAGAACGGAAGCAGAAGCAACGCAGTAAATTGAAAGAAGTGTTTAAAATCTCGTTATAACCTGGGAAATATGGAGCCCGTGGTTCAGCATGATAAATGACAGGCATTTGATATAGCGATTAATGGCCAGAAACCGTTTTACGCGATACGGAAAATGTTCTTTGGGAGTGTAACTTATTATTAAGAGTCACAAGAAATAAAAGAGTATAGAAATAATGATATAAGGAATGCCATAACCATCTCAAAATATAGTAAAATACAATTAGTCCTAATATTTAAACACCATCTCTTGAGGATAAATTTGAAAGTAAATTTAAAGCCTGCAAACTTATTCACATTGAGTTCATTATTAAGTTATTAAATGTGTTTTTGGTTTCGCATTTTTAATTGGGTTTTAGTTTACAGCTTGTTAGTATCACAGGATGTTGATGGCTCCTCAACTTTCGTTTTTTTTTGTTCACTCGTCAGCAGACTTTATTGAACAACTGTGGCACTCTGGCGCCTGTTTTTGCTGATAAAGCACATCAAGTCAAGTGGCGAGCGTTAATTAATTGCGCCTTACCGAGCTCGCATTACGCATACGCCGTGTGGACCAGTGCATCCTCTGGATGCGCTCCATTAGGCAGAGCATCCATTTCGGACGGTCCGAAATAAAAGCAACACGTTTCCAACCTGTTAAGTGTCCGAGACTGGGCCACGAGCATAAATCACAGCCGGAGCGGGCTCGGCTCCCCTGGTTTATTAACCTCACGCGGCTAATGGCCAATGGCCAATGGCCAATGGCCGGTGGTCAGTGGCATGGTCAGTCACCAGTGGGCATGGTCAAGTGCTATGCAACCTGTGGCTGCGTCTGAGCTGCACTTGCACCTCTGACTGAGCTGGGTTGAGGGCCCCCAGGTGTTATTGTTGTTTGTTGGTTGCTTGGTTTGTTTGTTTGTTTTCCCCTTCTTTCTTCGTCGTCTTTGTTTTCGCCTGGCCTTTGTGGGTTTTCCCCCGTTTTCCGAGAGGGCCAAGGAGAGGGCAAAAGGGGCGGGAGCCAGTCTTGGCCCTGCTTTGTTTTCCATTGTCCAAATATTTACTTTGTCTTGGCCAGGCTCAAGCCGCATGACGCTGCAGCTTTTGAGGTCGGCCTGTTCTAAAGTGACTTCTCGTAATTTATTTTCCACTCCTCGGCATAATTAATTTTGGTTTTCATTTCCACTTTGAGTCAGCTTTCCTTCTCTCACAGCTCTATTCTAAATAGCTTCATTTTCGATTTCATAACGGTCGCAGCGGCGGATTGGTAAATTGAAAGACCCCATTTCGGGCACGATCATGGTCCCTTGAGGAAGTTACCGCAACACGTGCGTAACCGTAACGATCCGAATTGGCCGCAAATGAGGGCCACCGATCGGAGTTGAAAAGTAACAGTCTCTCCTCGTAACACTTTCGGCGAGGAGAGGTAAATACCAGGCCAACCCAGTGAATTCGCGACGAAGTCGTGCAATCGCAATCACTTTTCAGTTCAGCTCTCGGCTTAGCAGCGCTCGGTGTGTGACAATTTGACAGATTGAAAGTGAAAAGAGCTCGAAGTAAGTGTCCCTAATGATGGCAGTCGAAGGGATCGGATAGGCTGGGTCTTATCGTTAATTTGCATGAAATGCACGTTGCCCAGTCGCGTCGCTTGGAGCACGCCCCGGAGCGGAGTTTACCATCCAAGCACTGGCAGAAAACTACCATGAATGATAATATAATATAATGAGATGGTAACTATGGAAGTTTGTTAAATTAGCTTGGGTTTTGAATGATCTTCTTTTTAAATTTATGTTAGGAGAACTTTTCAAATAAAAATCCATACATTTACTTGTAGATTTCCATTAGAAATATATACTATTTCGAGTAGTGTAAACCCTTACCCATATCCAGTGGGTCAATCAGCATTCACTTGTCTCTTATTTTTCGCTGACAACTCGAGTGCCTCCCCGGGCAGATGAGCTGGGCAGAAAGTTGGAACAGAAAAGAAAAGTGGCGAAATAGAATGGACAGAGAGTGCCCAAGGGTTTTTCACGCTCCCAAGGAGTGCCGGAGTGCCACATCAATTGGACCGATTCACACCTCCAGACTCATTTAAACTAGATCCGCGGGCCGAGCGAAGAGTGTCAAGAGTGTTAATATTAATGGCTCTGTGTGTCCGCAATTAATGCAAAAATAATTACATATCTGCCGCTGGATGTTTGCCATTCATAATCACAGACCGTTCCGTTCGTTAATTCATTCATTCATTCACTCAGTCATTCAGGCATTCATTCACTCGCCTCTCAGTTGGCCAATGATTAATTCGACGATTGCATTCGCCGTCTAGACTTTAATTGCTGCTTGTAGCTGTAAATGTTGAATCTGTGTTGATGTCATAAAATCAGCATAATGGCCAGTAATCGGGGGCAGCTCTTATGCGTAGTGCATTCATTCATGGCCAGATCTTCCAATTGGTCTCATTTATTGATTGGCTGAGAATGACATCTAAATCTCGAATAATAATAGAGTTCCAGATCATTTTTGGGAATAAAGTTGCTCCACTTGGCCGCGTTTATGGCATAACTCATTGTCATTGTTTGCCTGGGAACTTCTTTGTCAACTCTTGAATAATGCATTAATCATTTGGGCTCAAGGGCGGGAGTCACGGGTATTGCCTCATACACGCCACGTTCTGAGATGCATCGGGCATGAATTATGGAAATTAAAACCACAGGAACCGACCATCAATTATATGGTGGGAAAATACTTACAAATTCTGGAATGTAATGACAGAGCCGTGGTTAAGGCTAACATGCTTTTAAGAACCGCCTATTAGGCTCTCCTTATGGCATTTTCTTTATTGATACAATAAAATGTAAATACATTTATGCACTTTATTATATCTTGGCCAGGCTTTTTCTTGTAGTTTCTCGACTGCCAGCCAAGACTGCCAATTTGGGCAACTGCGGGCGCCTAAGGCCACTGCACTTTTATTGTATAACTGTCCGAGGAGCCAAGGTCTTTCCCAATCGCCATAATAATCAGAAATTAAACTATCGCGCAGATATAATTTCACAATTTCCCAGAGCGACAGAGACTTTTGACGCATTTAAATAATTTTGCGCCTGAAGTTGTACAAATGGAATAATGGGTTCGGTAAATTATATAACCGCTGGAAGCAGCCGCGCCGCCAAAAGATGGTCACAGTTTGCTGGCGCTGGCAAGCCGAAAGGCCCAGAGCCGTCGTCGGAGTCGAAGCCACCGAAATTGGTTAAGAGTAAGAGGACAAATTTTGTTTTACGCGCAAGTGAATTGCGCTTTATGAGCGCGCGCTTTGATTGCCGCCTGAACGGAATGGTATTGGTACTGCCACTACTTACTACTATATTTTTATGTATATATAGTATGGCTATGTTGGAATACCGGAGGAATTGGGGGAACAACAATTATTCTGCTCGATGACTTTCGCTAATAAAACGACAGAAACGCAGTTGACACAACCTCAGACGGGCTGGCACTTCGGCTTCGCCAGGGGTTTTATAATACCACCGCACGCCGGATAATGGCCAACCTCTGATTTATGGGCAAGATTTCGATGCGGCAACTATTGCGAAATTAGAATGGCTGGGCAAATTAAGCGGGGCCATCAAATTAGTCGGGAAAATTATTACCTACAGGTGCCAACAATTTTCGGGATTATAAAACAAATGTTGATGTTAATTTAGCAAGGAAATTCTTAAGGTCTTCGTAAATTAGGCATTGAACCTAACGGGCGACTCCCCAATTAAGCCACAAACTGATCATTAAAATATTAGTCTGCGTTGGGAACCGTAAATAGAATGATTTTGGCTATTAATCCAGCTATCGACATGTCTTCAGTCATTTTTTAAGATTTTTTAATAATATACTACGTGGTAGTTGCAGGTGAGAGGGAAGTTTATGATCGTAAACTTTTGGGCAGGTGAAAGCTTAGTCAGTTAAGAGAATATATGCATCGACTTACTCTAGACGTTCAGTTCTGTTTCTGTTGTGCTATCTGGCGTAAATCGTTAAACTTCTGTCTGGATTATATAGAGTCTGTTTTTATGTTTTAGAAAATATTTAGAACGGATCACTTTGGACGGATTATTAACTTTGATTTTCACTCGTTGCCATTTTGGTCACTTGGCGGTTTTTTTTATTTATGATTTTCCAATTAAAACTAATACTTTTTTTGTTATATTTGCACGCACACTTCGTAGGAATTTTCATTAATTATTTTTCAGCGGACTTTCCATAGTTTTCATGGCTAATAAAACACATTAAATCCTCGGCTAATGGAATATCAAATTGTATTGGGGTTTTTGGTATTTCTGGAATTTCGTTTTCTTTTTATTTTTTTTATAATAATAATATTGCGTTTAATTGATTTGCATTTCACTGCGATGCCGTAAAAACCAGTGTGAGTGGTGTGTGAGCCAGTTTCTGTGGTCGATGCGAGGCAATAAATGCAACAAAAGCAGCACTCTTAATTAATTGAAGATGGGACCCTTTCTTCTCCACTCTGGCTGTGGCTGTGGCTTTATTTGTCTTTTGTTTTTATTGCTGCAGCTCGAACTGAAAATATTTATTTCGCCTTGATTTAGTTGGGTTGTTTTGTTTTATTGCACCGCGATTTTCCTCGGCCTTTATTGTTTTTCACTTTTGTTGTTTGGGTTGATTTTTTATCTATTTTCTCACCACCTCGCGCAGACGTGGGCGGGCGACTCGTGGGCTGCAAAACAGAGAAACAGAAGTAGAGCTGTTAATGGAAATGGGCCAACGATCGAATTAGAAATCACATGCCTGCCCAGCGCCGATTTTCGGCTTCACTCTTAACCGAAATTTATGCAAAACCAAAAAAAAACCCCTCTAACTCCACATCCCCAGCCGTGTGATTAGGCCAAGCTGTAGCCCTATTTGCATTCGATTCGCTGGTAGCCGCCACGGAATTGCTAAAAATTGTTGTATATCAGGGAGTCCACTCGACCATACACACAGTCTGCAGTCGGTAACTGCCAGGTTGGCCCAGGCCCAGGCAAAAAACACAAAATTGATGGCTATCTCGAGTTATGAGGCGTTATGGAAATGGAAATTGCATTTCACAGCCACGGACCACTCAAAAGTGACAGTTGAAAGCGACGACGATTTAACGAATTAATGTTTCGTGTTTATAATTTCGGATCTCCGATTCGAAAGTGACAATTCCGGGGGAGGCAACTCTGGCTTCCACGGGCCGGACGGACGGTCTTTAAATTTAAAGATGCTTAACTGGGTGAGAGGAACATTAGCACTGTCAGTAATTGGGCTAACAAATTGAGGTTTCTCCCACTTGGGGCAATAAATCGGAATCAAATGTGCATTAAAAACAAATTTTATTGACTCGAGAAAAGTTTGAGGTAGTAAAATAAGAGAGAAGACAAAGCTGCAGCTAATTGTTCACCACTTTAAAGTTAACTTTAAGAGAAGTGTTTTAAAAGAAAAACTAAAGAAAATATAAAAGTTTGAGCCAGAATAAACTGGCTTATTCATCTCTTTAGGAAGATGTTTGTTGAAAAGTTTACAAAATAGTCAAGTTATCAAAATAAATCTTGAAGAAGAATTTCAAACTTCAGAGCATAACATAGTTTCGCATTGGTAATGTAAAGCTAACTGTGAAAAAAATGCTCTTGTACCTTTTTTTTTTCAATAAATAAATAATTTGTACGTTATTAATTTTCTTCATGGTAATAATTTTGCAATTTACCACTTATTTCCTTTGTTTATCTTTTCCCTGGTGCACTGGCATTAGCCACCGCTTCGATGGATGGCTGGATGGACGTGGCACCGCAAGAATCACTTTCAGATGCCTCAGACCGCAGCTTCCTGCCCCCTTTCACCTGGCCCCCCCGCTGCCAGGGGCTCATTAAATGTGAATTTGCACTTCTTTGCGGCTTAATGGTATGCTTCCTTGTGGCACGACGACGACGACGACGACGAGTGGAAGTTGTCAACGGGCAACAATTAACTGGTGCAGAGCCAGGGACAGTGGCAGAGACAGAGCCAGTTGGCCAGTTAGCTGCTGGCTCGGCCAGGTCTTTTGTTGCCAGCCCCTTGCCTTAATTGTGCCAAAGTGCTGCCAATTTTTATTGCCGACTTATCGCTTGATTTCCCCCATTCCGTCCTCTTCCTCGCAGCCATCCCATTTCGCTGTACTTCACTTAATGAATACCGTTAGCCAGTTGCAGCCGCAAGTTGCAAGTTGCAAGTTGATTTTTCGCAACGCATTCGAAGAACAAACATCAAACTGCTGCTGCTTCGGCTGCCACGGCTGCTGGGGACCCATGGAGCGCTATCAAAACTAATTTATATGCAAATGCAGTTCAAGTAGCTGCAACAAAAGACAAAGTCAAAGACGTGGCAGCGGAGGCCTTGGCGGAAAATTCGCGGCACCAGCACAGGCGGTGGAAAACTCCTCAATAAACAGTGGGAAGTGGGCAGAGTTCTGATCTCAGTTCTTATGTCAGTAATGCACATGTAAAAATTCTTGCGAAATATTTCTAAATATTTTAAAATAATGCATTTAAATATAAACTGAATTTATTTTGCGTTAAGAGACGTCATTAGAATAAGGCAAAGAATCAAATAATAGCACATAATAAATCGGTTTTTAAACATTTTAATCATAGTTAAATTTTTTCTAGGACCGAAAACTTGTGAGGTCTAAAGAATTCCAAATTATAGTAATATAGTACAGTAGTAAAATCATTGTATATACGAATTATTCAATAATTTAACTAAACTTTCCTAACCAGATCTGGCAAATTTATTATGTTTATATATTTTTACTAGAACTTTTAAATATTTGTTTTCTTAACATTTTGATTTTTCACCACACAAATAAATATTTTCTTTTCATTCATTTTATTTACTACATTTTGAAATACTGTTAGGTTTATAGAATTATTTTTAATATAATTCAAAACTTTACCGAGGCAAAGAGAAAAACTTGAAGCTACTGCAGAAATTTCTTAACTTCACTTTTTCGTCTGCCACTTTTTCGATTTCACTTGAGATTTTTTTAAGCTAAATTTTCCGAAATTTTTTTAATTTTTCCCGAGTGCTTCCCGTTCTGTGTGTGTGCGAAAATTCAGGCGAAGAATCTACACCAACACCGGAGCAGCACACACGGCATGATTTACCGTAGAGAACAACAAAGAAATTAATTAACTGCACTTGTATTAGATCCCTGTCCAGGCTGGCTGTGCCAGTGTGTGTGTGCGAGTATCTGTGAGTGAGTGCATTAGCTTGGCAGTTAAATGCCCCACGAGCAAGTCGCAAGTCGCAAGTCGCCCAGCCCGCAAAAGTTGGCATTTGACAGTGTCGGGAGCAGGAAAAACTGGCTGGAGCGGCATTAACTCACTTTGCATTTGCAGCTGAAGTCGAAGCGTTTTTCGCTGTTCCTTCTTTTAATTTTTTGTGGATTTTTTTAGCGCTGCTCAACAACAAGTGGCGACGAGCCGAGCTGCGATTGCATTTAGCATTTGCAGCGACTAATTAGTGCTCATGTCGCCTGCCAAAACCTATCGAGCGGTGGCCAGGGGTCATTCGCCTGTCCAAAGACTGGCCTAGCGACCGTTGTCCTGCTGTCAGCCTCGGCATCAGCATCAGCAGCAGCAGCAGCAGCATCAGCAGCTGATAACTCTTTATTTCTTAATTAGCAGCCAGAGTGCTCCAGTTGCACCTGTCCCCCTGCCGCCCCTCTGGGTGTTAATTTCAAAATTTCAACGCGTGCCGCCGCAAGCAGAGGCACAAGAGTTGCCTCAGTGGCGGCTACGGCTGCTGGTGCAATGCGTTGACAGCGAATGCAATTTGAACTTGATGGCCGACAACGTGACACGCATATTAAGGAGCAGCCGAGCTCCGGTTTTGTAATATATGTGGCACGGGGTGGACGACGGGGCGAGGCGACCAGGCGGCGCTTTAAATACGCACAAAGCGGCCTCGCATGCGCAATTAGTCGTGATTGAGTCGCAAGTTTGTTTAGCCATCGAGAAGAGGCAGCTCGAGATGAAGAAACTACGGCTAAATTGCTCCAAACACGGGGCACACACCACACCGCACCGCACACACCACACACCACACCGCACACAGGGACAGGCGTGGAAAACTCTCACTTTTGACGGGCTCATGCTCATGGCTCTGGGCTTTTGTGTCTTAACAGTTTCTTCCATTTTGTGTAATTTTCGATTAACAATTTCGATTAGGTTTTGCGTCTTTTTGATTGATTGAAATGTCTTGGGTTTTCGGTTTCGGATACTACTACTACAACTTCTGCTTTTTTGTTTCTTAAACTTTTTCGTTGGTTTCTAGCCGCAGGCATACCACGTTTCGAGTGTGTTACAAAAAATTAGGCACCTTTTCGTATTTCTCTTCTGGGCTTTTAATTTTTTATCCGTAGACCAAGAATGGAGCTGGTGCGAGGCGCGATAACGAAATCGAAACCGAGACCGAGTCGGAAACCGATCTGAACCGCACTCGAGTTTAAGCCAAACTGCGGCCGGCAAAGCCTCAGCCAGCGCATAAAACTGCGCCAGGTGCCTCTGGTCGGGAGAAGAGCAGCGTTTTTTAGCTATTTGCCCGCTATATCTGGCGGTTTTCAAAAGTAAAACGCGCCTTAAATTGTGTGCCGTTGGGAAAATATATAGTAAAGTAATTTTCTCAATTTTAGGGAAAAGGATTGTATTTTAGCCTAATATCATTTGCGATTTCACCCTTGACTGGATCCCGAAACAGCTAAGAGCTCGTTTGGAGCGTGCGAAAAATGGGACTTCAAACCCGGTTTTTGATTGAAAAAATAAGTTACTCTGTCAAATAAAAAATATAACAAAATATAAACTTAAAATAAGCCCGTATTAAAATTTTATATGATCGATGTAAACATTTAACAAAATATTTTTTTGATATTGAGCATTAATAGTAAAATAAAAAAATTGTGTACCCCTTAAGATTTTTATTGAAACGTTTAGTTTTTTAGTTTAGTGGATTTCTTTTAAATTTGTTTATGTTTTTCAGACAGCTTAAAATCTATTATTATAAAATAAAAGTAATTTCTCTTGCTGTAATTTTAACTTCTAAATCAATCTTTTAAATGTGTTAAAATTCTTGTATTTTAAAAACATTTAATTAGTTCGTTTTAAAATTTAATAATTAATATTTTTGCTTTTAATGGTTAAGGTAACTGCCAAAATAAAGAGCGAGCCTGAAGGCAAACCGACCTTGTGAAAGAGCCCGAGAGCGAGCCGATCCTGTGGTGCCGAGGCCAAAATGGGCTTTACTTTAGGTAAGTCCACAAGATCTAGAGTTTTTAAATTTCAAAATATTGCTGTTTTTGAAGCAAATATGGTGTAATTGTAGCTTAAATTAATTAAGATAATAATAATGCATATATTCTCGTTAAAAGTTTGTTTTTGAGCGTTTATTTTTTCATTTTAAGCTTATCTTAGCTTATTTTTTCCAGAATCTAGCTTATACTTGTGACAACACTGGAGAAGAGAAATAGTGCCAAAGCGAAGAGCGGACGAAAAGAGAGCTGCCGTTGCGGCGGCGGCCGAAGAGAGATTTATGACGGACAAGTTTGTGCCTTAAGTCTTTCGTTTGAACAGCTGATTGCGAACGCGCCCGCTCGCTCACAAATTGATAAGTGCACAAATGTTTATGGCCACAACGACGACGGCGACCTCGACCCCCCAGGCTGACTGGCTGGCACTGGCACTGGCACTCGCACTGGCAAACAAATAGCCGCACACATTCGGCCATAAATTGTTGGCCCGCCGAACGCTTTTCGCCTGCTGGCTGGCGGCCACCACTTTTCCGGCCATTCCCAGACATTGTCACTCCTCCAAAGCAACACCCCCATCCCGCGTGCGGGTGATTCATGGATGGCCGTTCAGGCCGTTGGGGCGATTATTTAATCTGCGTATTAGCGCGAATATCTTTTATTTTGGTCGCCGCATGCGGTTTCTTTATTGACTCACCGACTTTTGAAAGTGGGTCAGTGTTAAAGATTTTTCGCCTCTCATTTATTGGGATTTTTTATGAGTTATCAGTGTAGCGGTTATATAACACTGAGTGCAGTCTATTGTTGCCGTTAAGAGGGAATGATTCAGTTCGGTTTCACGCGAGGATGCTGAAATCTGACTCCAAACTGACATAGATACTTGGCTGAAGCACATTACACCTTTATGATGCGGTCAGTAATCAATGGAGTTTTTATGAGTATTCTAAGGAAAGCATAAAATGTGCAGCATAAAATGTGGAATTATAGTTGGAGTTTACTTCCTTTTTGACTTGATTGGCAAGATGCTTATGGTTTAGAGATTTAATAAGATATTACTTTGTATAATTTCGTTTAATAAAAAAAATATATTTACTTTACTATAATACCTGAAAGGTTGATTGGCAAGAAATCATAGTATTGAGATTTAATTAGATTTTACTTTGTATAATTTAAATAAAAAACTATATTTGGCAAAAGAATATATTAGGAATTAAATCTACAACTAAAAGAATGATTGGTGATCATTTAACTCTTGTAAAAATTAAATATATTCACCAATATTCCTTTTAGCAATAAACATTATATCGTAATGTCACAGCAAATCAATGATCTCTCGAGAACATTATGCATGTTCAGTCGATCAGGAACATGGGTAATTAGTAATCACTTATCTTGCAGACTGATGTTTATGTTCTAGCCGAGATCCCTGCTGATCACTTCAGATTACTGCGAACTGAGGCGATTAGCATGATGCTATCCCTCAACTCCTATCAAATTCAACTCAAATTGCCGGCTAGAGCTCTGGCAGAGTTAACCGGCTTGAAAAATTAACACTCGAACAGTGTAAATGGCCTAGCGATCGGTTTAGTGCAGTTCAACGAACGTTGTGCCGGGTTCTCGATCGCTGATCATGGCGAAAAGTCGGGGAACATTCATTCATGCCTGACTGCGCGCTGATAAATGGATCCCCGAGTGGATTCCTGCACAGCAGAGCAGTTCAATGACAGAATACTCAACACTGATCGGTGATTGTCGACGGATCGGGGGATCGGGAATCGGGGATCGAACATCGTGGATCGGGGTTTGTGGATCCATGCCGATTGCTGGGATGTAACTACTGAATTACTCAGACATCAATTTAGCCAAGATCATTTAACACAGCCATGGCCAAACGATCATAAATCAGCTGCGAATGAAGTTGTAGCCAACACATAAAGTAATCAGTAGATATGGGAATTAAAAGGATATGCGAGGAAAAACTATAAAAGCCTTCGTTTCAGCTATAAATAAATAGGTAAATAGCCCGCGTCTCTGGTTCTCTAAGCCACTTTTTTCACTCTTTTTATCCCACCTATTTTTCCTTTTATTAATTCCAACTGTTATGAGTCTGCCAATTTAGCCCGAAACTAAAATATCTCAATTCTGCCATAAAAACTCCCCATGACATCTTTTTTTTTATCAATATTTAATTTGGCTCTAAGCGTTCGATGTAAGCCGAAAATCGAATTCCACCTTACTGACCCATTTAGCCAGCTCCTCAACCCCGCGGCTGGGTAACCCAACGCAGCAAGTGGCACTCTGCGGCTGCTGGCCAAGATGTGGCGATGGAGATGAAGACGGAAACGAAGTTGGAGTCTCAGACGGAGATGGAGGCAGAGGTGGCATGGGGCAGGCGGCCGGAGCAAAGCCAGTTGGAGTCGGACTCACCGCTTGAAACTTGATTAATCGTTTACACGTGAATCAAATCTCGAATCGTTAATTTAAATGGGTAACACAATGGCCGGAGCTGGGTACAAAATGCTGCCAATATATTGCCAATTATGCTGGCTCCCAGAGAAACATTGTAAATTTTAAGTAAGGCGTTACATTCGAAGAAATACTTGGCGAGAAAATGGCTTTAAATATTTTTAAGCTTTCCTAGGGTACTTCAAATTAAGAAATATTTAGGCTTGGACAATGTTTAGTAAAAGATTTTATAGTTAACACAGTTTTTTACCTAATTCAAGAACTAAAGAAATTTAGGAATCATTTGAGAAAGAAATTTAGGAACTATTTGAGTAAAAGTTAGCTTTTACATTTCGTTAATTTCCAGTGTTGGCCGCAGTTTTTAGCATCCTGTCAACGCTTCTCTGATTGACATTTGCATAATATAAACCCATTGGAAGATCTCTGGCAGTCGTGTGTGAACTACGGGCTTTAGACTTTGGGCCTCGGCCTGGGCCTGGGCCTCAGCTGGGGCAAAGTGAAAGTCCGTGTCAAGATTAATGGGTCGCAATTTGTCATGCCAATGAGGCCTCAGCCGAGTCGGACTTATACGCAGCCGATAGCCGATAGTCTGCTCTGGTTAAGCCCGATCTTGGCGTGCACATCATGTCATTTTCATTCGGAATCGTTTTGTGCTGTCAACAATGCCACAAAAGCGCTGCAAATGACATGTACGAACTCAATCGATTATCGAGTAGGAAGTGGAAAGCTAGGCGAGTTTGTGCCTTAAGTCTTTCGTTTGGACCACGAAAGCAGCGCGCGAAGCCGAAAGCCAACGGCTAGGCGACTTTGCCGGCTAAAGTCTATGGAATGCGGTAATTAATTAAGCCAAAACCAAGAACTGCCAACGGCAGCTGTCGAAGAATTTTTCTTTCTTTCATTTCCAGCTGGAAAATCCACCAGAGACGAGACCAGACGAGACGAGACGAGGCGAGCCGAAGCGAAGGATGCAGTAGGGCGGTGAAGGGAGGGACATGGTGGGCGGTCGATTCTCGAGAATCCAAACATTGCATGCATGAAATGAGCGTAATTATTAAGTACAAGCCAGGCAGCTGGGCACTCCGTCTCCGTGCCCCCCTCCGTCTGCGTCTCCGTCTTGGCCATGTCTTTATTTAATAGTTGTGTAAGTATTTTTCACAGCAATATTGAATTTTCCGCACACACATGTGACATGGGTCAGTAACCTAGAAATGAAAATAACACCTTGCTGCGGCTGCGGCTGCCGCTGCGGCTCTAGCTCTGGCTGCCAACTGCCATAAATGTGGACGGAATGGAGATGGACATGGGATGGAGCCGGGACGATGGCTAAGGCTGGGGAGCTAGGCCTCTGCCTGTGCCTCTGCCTCTGTGGAAACGAAACGAAACGAACCCACCTAGCCATCGACCCCCCTCCTGTGTGTGTGTGAGTGAGTGTAAGCGTGTGTGCGAGTTTGCTAACGTTTCAAGACCATATCTATATCTAAGCAAGTGTACGGCAGCCCAAGAGAAGCAAGAAAATAACCTGTATGGAGAGACAAGACCAAGACCAAGACCAAGACAAGACCCAGGCCAGTAGTCCCGGCCACATCTCCAGAAAATTTGTTAAACCGCAGCAGAGAAATGTTGAAAACATAAACCCAAAACCGCAAAATGTGGCAAAAAATACACACCAAGTGGAAAAGCCAAGTGGCAGCAGCAGCAACAATAAAATGGCAGCGAACTCTGGAGGCAAATTAAATTAAAAGCACTCACAAATGTAACCCTAAACATTGTCTAATGGCCAAAAGAACACAAAAGGCCCAAAATGTGTGGCAATGCGAGCGAATAAGCATCTGAATGGAAATAACAACAGGAAGCCGCACTTGGAATCGTAGAAAAAAGCGAATATTAAATGCTCTTACAGCAGGAATGAGAAGATATTAACTCTAAATTATTAGAAATGAGTACTAGAAACAATATATATCAATGAATTCAATTATATTAAACATTCAGTTAGTTTTATAGCTTCAATTTCCTTCAGAGATATCAGAATATCTTCTTCAATTTCATCTCATTTTCATTATGTTCCTTACTAAATTTACTTCCCTGAAGGGATATCACATTTTCAATGAAATTAATTTCAAACTGAAAACAAAGTATTTTCTACTTTCGCCAAGACATGATTAATTCCCAACAGTAAAGTCTATTAATTCCATTCAAGTTGTTCTAGTTTTGATAACACAACCTCTCTTTATGGCCCCCATCCCAGTCGAGCTGCCAGAGTATCGTCGCTGCTGGCAGGGGCAGTGACTCTCCCGGTGAACTCTTAGTCAGAGGCAGACGGTCACAGTCAGTTAACAGTTGGCGTTATGATGATATAATAAACAATGCCAGGGCCAAGCACCGATGGGAATGGGAATTAGGAGGAGGAATGAAGTGGATGCGAAGGCGGCGGAGTGCTGAGACCCGGTTAGAACAGATAGATGGGGCAGATTAAAGCCAGGTCATGTCGGGGGAAGACGGAGTCAGCAGTCAGCGCTTTGGCATGCGTTTCAATTTGGGTGTCAGACCGGACAGAGACTCAAACAAATCACCCAACACCCCAGATCCAGAGCCAGAGCTAGCACTAGCACCAGCACCGACACCAGCAGAGATCCAAGTTGGACGCAGATTAATTTCAGTTGACAAATTACACATGAATTTCTAACGGCAGTCCAATATTTATGGGACTCTTCCCACTGCCCCTCGACGTGATGCGTGCGGATCCGGATCCCCTTTGGAGTTCGCCTCCGACTCCGACTGCGACTGCGACTGCGACTCAACCTGAACTGGAGCGCTGGCTGGAGAGTCTGGAGAGCAGAAACCCGGGCTGCTGCTGCTGCCAGGTTCCAAGCGCGGTTGACAGCTGAAATTGAGATTAATTGTGCTAAATTAAGTGAGTGAGAAATTACGAAATTATTGCAGCGTGTGTTGCAGTTAGAAATCGCAATCAGTTTGCCCGAATCAGCTGGTTCCCGGCCCCAGAGGGTCCTACAAATTGTCTTCGTCTCCGTCGCCATCCGGACTTCGAGCTGCTGAAAATTACAGGTGTGTGGTGTTGTGGTGTAATGTCCATCGCGAAAGGTGTGAAGCCCAATCCCGATCCCGATCCCGATCCCAATCCCAGTACCAGTACCAAGGAGTCAGGGCCAGAGCTGCCACTGCCTCTCCAATTGGATCCACGCCCAGTCTAGGAGCGGAGGAGCTGCTTCTGATGACTGATGATAGAGCTGATTGAAAGTTAACAGCCAGCGAAGGGCAGGCATTGCCTTTAAGTGTGCCTTGTTGCCGGCTGGACAGCCAGCCTGTGGATTTCAAGCGTACTTCTCTAATGGCAAAGCCATCTAACACTGGACACCAGACCAGACCAAACCAGACCAGGACCAGCAGCGACAGTTGTACAGACGATCAGATAGCCCGACAGCGTAGGCCCCTTAATTTTACATATTTAATTTCTATTAGAGGTAATTAGAAACACTTAAATGAAGAAGCAGGCAAGACATCCGTTTGCTGAGAAGAAGCCCCTATCGTGATAGAGTTGATTGAAGGTTGCACATCTTGTGAGAAATTCCTCAGGCAATTAAATGGCAGGAGATTCATCAAAGATATATCTGTTCTGGAAAGTTTCAGGAGGGATCTCGGATGGGTACCAGGCTCAGCACTAGATGACGAACTTTTATAAGCAAACAAGGCAGTAGTTTAGTTTATTATTTAAGTAGTTTTATTTTAATTTATACTTTTAAATAAATAGGATCTACGAATTCTCTAGAAATTTGACTACAGAGAATCGTTCCAAACATTTCCTTGAAATATGCCTTCAAAGATGCCCTCCTCCTCGGATCAGGAACCGCATTCCGGGGTGTCACAAGGAGCAGCCACAACAACACCCACCGAGCCCAAAAATGACACATCACAATCGGAGCAGTCCAATAGATGTGGGCTTTGGTCCAGGCTACGGTTAGGGCGTGGCCCAGCAGTCGGATTCAGAGCCTGTTGCAGTGGCAGTTGCAGTTGCAGCTCCCGGCTGAAGGCCAGATGCAACGTGTCACGGGGCAAGGGGGCAGCAACCGTCAAAAGCTGTTACAAATTGTGCAATTGGTTTTGGGCTAATGCCAGGCACAAGGAACAGCCGCGACTCCCTCTCGCCCAGCTGCAAGCAACTCTCCTCGTCCAGCTCGTCATCGGAGGCAGCATCTTGGCGGCTGCAGCAAGATGCATGTGTGAGGAAGCGCAACAAACCGAAAATGGTATACGACCACTGCAACCTGTTTGGGCCACAGAGCTGCTGCAGATGGAGTCGGAGTTGGAGTTGAAGCCGAGGCTCCAGCCTCAGCCTTAGTGGACTCGAGATGGAGTCAGAGACCGCGTCGCACTTTACAGTTTGATTTCTCACGAGGCAGACGCGGCATCTGCCGCAGGACCGTTACTACATGCATCTGGTTCCGCACTTCAAGTTCAGGTTCGGGCCAGGCCACTCCAAAGGGGCAGTGGCTGGCGGGAAAGGGGGTCCACCACTCCAACCACTCCACCACACCAAGGCTCCAAGGTGGTTCTGTGGAGGGAGCCATTTGAATAGGGATTTTGGTTTCACTTGTGTCTGGGTCGCAGTCAGCCGCATCAAGTGGCACAAGGTCAGCACTGGTGAGCCAGATGGAGATAGAGCAGGAGTAGGAGATGCAGCAGGGAGGCCAGTTCCTACATCTTCATTGCCATCTCCTTTGGCACTCATAACGATGATGATAATGATGATGACGACGATGATGAGGAGCGGCATAGAAGGACGGGTTGGCAGCGGGGCAGCGTAATGAGTTCAAATCACAGTTGCATCCATGAGATATCGCTGCTCGTGTAATTGTTGGCATTGGCATTTGTCAAACGTTTTGCCCGGCAACGAGCCGACCAGCAGATGCAGTGCAGCAATTAAAAAGAAACAGAAGATAGTCCAACTGGGATCTTGGGATGCTGGGACGCTGGGATGCTGGGATGCTGGGTTGCTGACGCTGCCACTGCCACTGCCACAGCCAGTGCCAGTGCCTCTGCTGGGAACTTGAGACTGGCGAACTGGAGAAGACGGACGTGATTGAACTGCAACTGGGGAACCTGTTTGCTTGTCTATATTAGATATGAGGCAGCGATAAGTGGAGCGTTCTCTCTCTGTCCCGCGCTGGAAGCCAGAGTTGAGATCGTCAATACAAACATGGCCAAGATATCAGCGACAAGCTGACATTCTCTAATAATTGGCCAGTGGCATTCCTTCGCGCTTTGAATTTGCAGAATTTATGGTCAAAGAGGAAAGATCCCAGGCGATAGCTCACCCAAATCCAATTCCCATCGCTGCCAGCATCCGCTGGCGTAGAATAACCCCATCCCGATTCTTCACTCCCGATGCAAGGCCATTATTCCAAATTAAGTGGCAGCCGTATGCAAGTTTACAGCCTTTCAGCCCATTAAGAGAGCCCACTTCTGAACTCTCAGGGGCCCGGAGGCGCCGCCAGCTCCGTTTGCATCCCGGCCGGGGAGCTGGGAGCTGGGAGCTGGGAGCTGGAACCGGGAACAGCCATAAACACAGGTATGAATATATGGCCGCAAATCCTTGTTGGTGCCATCATTCAACGCCAGTCGAGCAATTAGCCGGGTGAAATTCAACACTCCGCCAGTGGTTCCATTGTCCAAATGTGGCTGGGTTTGGTCGGCCGGGTTTGGTCATGTGTCGAATGCCTCACGGAAAAGCTGATCGGCCGCTTCCTGTTTGGCATTTTTCGGATACTTATTCTAGTTGCCAGATTGTGATCTCAGATCGAAGCACTCAAAGGTCTCTCAAAACATCTAGTTTCGAAAGTTGAAGGAAATCGCTTGTTAAAACAATTATTTATCATAAAGGAAAAAGAATCTCTCGAACATCTCAGAAACATTATATGTTCTCACAGGCTTTCGGCTATGAAAGATAAATAAAATAAAGCCCAACTTGATCAGTCTTCGAAATCTGCTTTCGCTTAAATAAAACGTGAACAAAGTAACTCGACGACGGGTACAACTTCATTTACTGCCGGGCCGAGCATCTATTTTTATTAGCCAGGCAATTTGGCCAAAGGCAACGGGCAAAATAATAAAACAAACCCGCCTAGAGAGAGAAGGAGAGAAACCGCGCTGGGAACATGGACCGGGACCGGGACAGGGGCAGGGACAGGAAGAGGAGCGAGTCTCGAATGGCAGTCACAACCGCTGGGACACAAAACGGTTCCGAGATCTGGAGAGACACCTGTCATGAGAGCCTCTTAACAACGGCCATCAGCGGAGTGGAGGCCGCAACACCTTTATTCAAATAAGCCACAGACTCCGATTTGGGATCGGCTCCGGTGGTGCGGTGTCCCCACTCCACCGTTCTGCGGACTCTAGTGGTTCTTCGTCTGTTTTCTGGCCCATGCGTGGTCCCATTTCACAGCGAAACCACTCGCGGTTGACCCAATGCTAAGCGGGCTAAGTTGGACAATGGCCCACAGCGCAATTTAACGGATGCTTCCTCGTCGTGGCGAGCTGCGAGCTGGGAGCTTGGAGCACGGAGCTCGGTGTGGTGGTGGCAAGCACAAAGGGTGGAACGGGAACGGGTCTGGAGACATGTTGCTGCTCCATAGAGTGCTTCAAATCGGCCGAACTTGTTCCGCGCAAACGTGTTTGCAGCTCGGCGCTTGCTGTTTGCTATTCGGTTGACCACAGGCCAGGCCAGGTCCCAGTCCAGTCCGAGGCCCAGTCCCAGTCCCAGTCCCACTCCCGTCTTGGACCAGTTGCATATGGCCAGCCCGGCGATTTCCGAGGAGTGCCCGCTTGGACCGTGCCTCAAAGTGTGGCCACAAATCGAATTGTTGTTAATTAATAACAGCGAAACACCTTTGTCTGGAGCCCACTCCCGATGCCCAGTCACTGGCCTGGTCAGCAGGTGCTCCTAATTTGGGGTGGCGCCCCAGTGTTGACGCCCTTTTCTGGCTCGCTTTGGGTTTGCGCTTGGGCTTGGGTTTGGGTTTGGGTCTCAGCCTGCCAGCCGAGCTTGTTAGCATGGACTTTTGGCCACAAAGTGCAGTTAGCAGGCGGCGGCACTCGGTCTTTCTCTCTTTCGGTTCCAACTATCGCCATCGCCACAGCCGTCGCCGTCACCGTCTCCTTCTCCGTCGCTTAAATTGTGGCATAACTCGTTTCGTAATTGAGAATTACATTAGATTCGTGACGAGTGCGTGCAGCAGAACTAGTTCCACCAGCAACGACTATTGAGTCATTTGGCAGCACGGAAAGCAAAGCCAGAAAGAAGCCATCGTGTGGCATCGAAACCCTGGATACCGAGTGTTTAGCAGAAGTAGAAAGAGCTTCTTGTGGATGCGATTTACTGAATAATATCAAAAGATATGCTCAGAGGTCGAGGATCAGGCATAAACATTAGCTCGGCCTTGCTCAGCATTTAGCGTAATTACCATCGGTTTAATGTTGGAATTAGTTGGAAAATTAATATAATCACCGAACCTATAATCACTCGGGCTGCCTAATGTAGAACATAGATTGTTATGTTCACAGATCGTGAGTTTGCCATGCTTATTAAATAAAACCATTTAGCTTCTCCTTTTTTTTAGGATATTAAAAGTAAACTAGTGTATTTAGGCAAAGGTTGATGTTCCTATTAAACAAACTCTTCAATTTTCAGGGGCCACCTCACCTTCTGGCCCAAAGGATAGAACCCTGCCAGAATGGGCAATAAATTGACCGAGATAAGCAGAGCGTATGCCAATATTTATACGTTATATGGTGCTCTCCGCTTCTCCCGATGATCAGCGGCTGATAGTCGGCCCCCAAACATATCTATCTTTTATTGCACGCAATTTCCTTCCAGCTCAATTCGTTCGCCAAATCACTGGCCCCCCCTCTGGCCAGGGCAAACATTTTGAGTGCTCTTCCAGCTCCAGCTCCAGCTTCAGCTTCAGCTCCCGATCCCGATCCCAATGCAGTTGCCTCTGCTGGAGATAATCAGCGGTTGGACCGGGGCCCGCTACCAAAACGAGCTACCAGATTGCCCCTTGGAGTGAGAGTACGGAATGGAATGATAGCCAAGTGCCAAGTGGCTCTCGCTCTGTGTGGGTATTACCATGGGTAATCAGAGATGGGACCCAGCCCTCTCAGGATGGCCTGACGATGACGATGTGGTCCGATGTGGACCTGCCGATAGGAAAGCCGGATGGCAAGCCCCGCCTGAAGGGTGATGATAACCCCATAAACTGTATGTTATATCGGATAGATTTTGCCAGCTTAACACGAATCTGGTTCTTAAAAATACCCACCACAACGTGTTATTTGTCTAGCTGATTTAGCGCATGGTAATTGGATTTAACAATGGTCAGCACCACCTCAACTTCCTACCACAAGGTTGGAGCTGAAGAAACCAGCGGTTGGAAGATCAAATCATATATAAAATCTCCAATCAATACCCGGCTCTGGCAATCGGTTTAAACTTCCTGTGTGCCAGTGGCTTCATCAGCTGCTACAGACCCACCGATATCCACATCACGATCCGCGATCCACCCTTGCCACGGCTAACCACTAACCACCTGGATATGGGTCGTCAATTGATTCGACTGCTAATGACTGCTAACGGTCCGACCGACACCGGCAGCAGCACCTCCGAAAGGAAGCCAGCGGTTACCTAATGTACCGCCCAGCAGTACGTCCCAAGTACTTGGGAGTTTCTTCTAAGGTGCAGGTATCGACGCACTGCACCCGAAGCACAGGCAAACCTCGCCACGTGAACATCTAATGTTTCAATCCAAGTATTCAAACTGCCAATTACAGGGAGCCACCTTATCATTAGATTCCATCAAAATAGATGGGAGTGAGAATCGGGTAGGAGTGGGATAATCGTGGGAAGTGCGATCATCTTCCCTCCATCCGAGGCTCCACTGTTTTTGTGGCTTCCGCGGCCGCCAGTCCGAGATTGATTGGCCACTCGTTTATTGTCAGTGGTGCTGGCTTATCGCATCATTGCAATTTGTTTACGCTGCTGCTGATGCTGCTGCTGCTGATGCTGCTGCTGCTGCTGCTGCTGATGCTGCTGCTGGCGGCGGTTCTTCAGCAGATTCTCGTGGAGCTTCTGACCGTTAGAGTTGGGGCCAAAGGAATGGATATGGCGCAACAAGTGGATTTATGCCCGTGCCATCTGGAGGACTCTGAGCCTCCGGCCAGACACGCAACGCAGGCGCAGTCGAGAATGGCGGCTTAATGACCCCGCCAGCCTTAATTCAGGCCCAAACTGAAGCACTTTGATTGATTTACCCTCGGACAGTCGGAGACGGAGACCGAGACGGAGACCGAGAGTGAGTCCGGTTCGGGTGAGCCACAATTAGGAGGGCGGAGTGCGGCACACGGCGTCCGGGGATGCGAATCCGGCTGCCTCTGCATAATTACCCCATAAGACTCAATTAACTGTAAATTAAAGAAAATGCTCGCTTACATTATGGCTGCACTTAATGTCGCGTGTGATAATGGCTCAGATCTGCTGCTCAGGCACTCCACTCTCCAGTGACAAGAAAGTGAGTTTAGCTGAGAACCAGAGGCTCGAAATACCAAAACTAACTAGGTTTAAATATACACTTCTCTAAATTATTACCAAATAAAAACTATATAAGAATAAAGAATATTTGTGAATAAGGAAAATTGTGCTGATTTTCTTACCAAAAATTAAGGATACTTTCTCTAAGTTTATAAAAACTGTTTCTTACGAAAAATTTAGGATACTTTCTCTACTCAAAATGAATAAAATATATGTAAAATATGCAAGAAAGTAATAGTAAGTTTATGAAACTCTATATTTATAGTTTAAGTACAGATGAACTACATCGAATAATAAAGAAATTTGCTTACCTAAATTTGTGATATTTTGAGGGTACTTTGAGTCAAGTTTACTGAATCACACCTAAAGCTACAGTGATAATACCCCGTGAGAGGGTATAAAAAGATCATCTCTGGGTAAAAGCATTTTTGTTGCTTCCTTTTTCAGAGTTTCTTGTTGTATTTTTTCTTTTGCTTTGCACAAACACATGGAATTAGAGCGGGTAAAATGCACGAGGAGATAAAAGAGAGGCGAATTAAGTAACAAGGCACTTAACGTTAACACTTAACAAGGCAGAGGCAGTGGCAGTGGCTGAGGCAGTGTCTTGGCCATATGCACAGTGCACGGGGAAGTTGGCCATAAAGCGAGGCCTTAGCTGGAGCTTCAGCTGCAAGAGCTGGCAACGAAATGCCATTAAGTGTCATTGCTCATTCCTGCGAAAGATTGATATCAGGCCTTAAATATGCGTGCTCCGGACACAGCAGGCGACGGGCGTTGGGATGGCAGTAACATCAACACTGTCACGGGGTCGCCGGAAGGGTGAGGTGGGCCGAGATGAGGCGAGCGACGGCATCCAAACAGCCCCCAAAGTACCGAAGGTGAAAGACTCTTAAAACGGAAGCCAGGCAATTGTAATTACTTAATGCTTCAAGAGCTGGAATTATGCAACTTTAATGGACTCAAAATAAGAGCAAGGTTTAGGGCTTTGCCACATGAGAAATCATTTATCTTTTTACTTGAGATAAAGTTAAAGATCATCCTACAGAGAATGCATTCTAAAATTTCAAGGTAAATATGCTAAAGTCTTACTATTCACGACCTCTGCTTGTAAATCAATTTCTCTGGGCGAAACACACTGCACATTAAAGAAAAAAGAAGGTTCTGAGAGATACACCTGGTTCCCCCCAAAAAAACTTTGATTGATCGTATCTTTACAAACCGCAGACTTCGTGTTCGATACATACCCAAAGGCCCGATCACCAGCTGGCCCGCCTTGAACTATAAGCCAAAGGCTGTTTTGTGGTTAAAGCGGCTTATCACATTAGCACACTTCCAGAAGACACAGGAATCAGCTGAAGTTCTAGACGCGAAGCCGGAGATTTGAGAGCCGCCGAAGAACCGTTAGCGAGCGCGACACTCGCATCCTGCTTGGGGGCCTGGGATCCTTAGCACACACACGCACACGAGTGCCGAGATACTTGGATAGTCGGATGCTTAGATACTCAGACACTCGGATTCTTCGATTCTCAGATACTCAGAGACTTAGTTACTCGGGCACCGAGCGGAGACAACTGCCGGCCGGCTGCACTTAACTCTTCGCCTGGACGAGATCTTAAACAAAACTAACTCGATCGCCATTGATCGGACGCATTTCAACTGAAAGTCAAGTGGAGAATGCCGGCGCTGACGCTGGCGCAGACGCGGACGCAGGCGTCGGCAGCGAACTGCATTCCCAACCCAAGTCGGGCTCACTCACAAAATAAATAAAACAGAATGATACAAACACAAATAAATACAAACAAACAGACACAAAAAAATATATAAAAAAGAGAGAAAAAAGAATAAAACTAAGCCAAACCGTACCACATCCAACTGAACTGTGTGTGCAGAAATTTATGGCTTGGGCCTTGGCCGTCTAGAGAAATGCTCTACAAGGTGGCCACTTAATAGATCTCTGCGGATGGATCTCCTCGGGTGAACAATCGATAGCTTTCCCAGACCCACCAAATGAAATTCGCTTGCGTAAGACAAAAGACCCGAAGGAAACCGAAGCCCGAGTTCAAGATCAATCTGTGAGTTACCAAAGAAAGTGGCGCTTTTGTCGGGGAGACCACCCTATGGAAGTGATGGAAAACGGAAGATAGGAGAGTTAAGATCTCGGGTAACAGTTGTTGTTAATACTTTTATTCTGTTCGAACTGGTCCTAGGTTTGAGTTGGGAACTTCTGGCCAAGAAGATTTCAGTAAAGTTGTTGGAAATAATAACAATTTTTTTAATCTCAATGTAATCAGAACTTTGAAAAAATGTAATGCCTTACTGCCAGGTATTTGCCAGCTTTATAGTTCTCCCTCTTTGATTAATGCAGAAAATTAAAGTCTTCACTTTGGATAGAATATCATTTTGAACATAATTCATGCGAAGAACCTGAAATCCGGAGAACCCTCCACATCATAACTCCCTTACTTTGTGTTGATCCTCCGTTGACATTCTTTATGGCAGCACTCGGGGAGCCACAGAAACGAGGGACCCAAAATACCCCCATGTAGCGCACAACAAAGTGTGGAGGAAATGCAACGTTCTGCGGCGTGCTCAGTGGGGCAGGTGGCGGGGCTGCAGCACAATCGAGTTTCCACCAATGTGAATTAAATAGTTGGCCAAAAGAGAGGCAGGCGACAGAGAGCTCAAATGCCGCTAAAAAACGCAACAAATCCCAGACGCTGGCCACAAAGTAATGGAAATATTGAGAATTCCTGGGCCGCCGCCTCGACTGCGACTGGGACTGGGACTGAGACGAAGACGGAGACTCGATCTTAGCCAGAGTCTTGGATGTGGCATAGCCGTAACTCAAACCGACCATTAGAAACGAACATTAGCAGAAGAGCTGCAGAGGAAAAAGAACTAACGAACCTTGACAATTAAGTTTGCGCCACTCTGCCAAACCCAATTGGAATTCAATGTGCATGCAATGCCAGCAGAAGCAGCAAGGGATTGGCGATTGGCCGCAGCAGGAGTAAGACGAGAAGGAGGAGGTGCAGGTGGAGGAGGAGTAGCTGACGTTGATGATGCTCCCCAGCCTCCCCATCATAACGAAGCCAGAGTCTCCAGTCGGGAGTCAGTAGATGGGAGTCGGGAGTCGGGAGTCGGGAGTCTCGGGACTGGAGCTGGAGTCGCTGTCTGCCGCTTGCTAATTCCCCAACAAATGTCTGCCGTTGCTGTTGGCGGCTCCTGCAACATGTGTTGCAACAAATCGGCAACCGACTGCAAATGCAACCGCAACGGCAGCTGGAAAGTCGCGTGATGATGCGCCAAGTGGAGAGGAAAATCTCGTTAAAGGTCGTGTCACAAATTTGCGGAAAGGGGACAATGCCAAGTGCCAAAAAGCAGCAACAACAGGCGCAGCATTAGCAACAGCAGCCGCAACTGCAACTGCAACAGGCAAAGCCGCAGCAGATGCAAACTCGTGCCATGGCTTAAACAATAAATTTTCTCTTTCAGCATAAGCGAATCTCTCGCGGTGAACTGCGTACATGGGTGGCCGTAGCCAAGTGGTGCTCCTCCTTCACCTTCTCTTCATCAGATCTTGGTCCCCAGTAAATGGTAGCAGAAACAATCTGAATAAATTTGTCGCTAACTCCGGTCTTTGTCGAGATATTTGGTCTGTGGGGCGGGTGCAAAATTTATGAACTTGTTGGGATATGCTGCTGATGGAGATCTTTCTTCGAAATACTTTGAGAGGAGGAACAGAGTGAGTGACAATCTTAGATTCAATTATTGAATAATTTATTGTTGCTTAAAATTAATTAGCACTTAAAAACTAGTAAATATTTTGTGGTATTTTTACAACCTTTTAATCATAAGTTTGCCATGCAGTGAAGGAGTCAATTTCTTTCCCTTAAAGTATATTTATTATAAAATATTTGAAAAATATAGAAACATATATGTATCCAACTGACTATTAATATTTTCGCATAATATTTAATGGTAAACCAACACTTATGTCCCAAGCATCCGCCCATCAATATTATACTTAATACAGTGCAAATTCCGCCTTAAGTACTTGCCATTAAACATCATTGCAGTAACTTTGTCTTGGCCATAACTCGGTACCGAGTGCGTTCATCGGAGTCTTTAATCTCCCGCGGCTGCCGCTCCCCCAGCCCCATACTCCAGGCCTGGCCAGGCCGGACCAGACTTTCCATGTCCGCAGCTTCATGCGTGACCCCGATTCCCACTCTTTATGGGAGGAGATGGGATGGGATGGGATGGGATGGGATCGGGATTGGGTTAGGGATATGGATGGGCTGCGATAAGCGATCACGGAATGAGGGATAACTGGCCGCTTAATGAATGGGTTCGCAATAATTGATGCCACTTTAAATTGGCCAAATGTTGATGGCCGGACAGGACAGGAAAGGACAGGACAGAAGAGGACAGAACAGAACCGCCAGGAAGGGAAAGTTGGCCAAGGGACTTGGAATG
>VNJR01003435.1:0-93531 GCA_008042585.1 Drosophila punjabiensis | reverse complement strand
TTGAGCTTAAAGGGGCCTATAGTTCGAAAGAGGAAATCTGGTCCTTTTAGGTCTGCTCTTGAATTTATAATTGAAATCTTTAATAAATCAGACTTTAAACTATCAAGAAAACTTGTTACAAGAAGACTAAATAAAGTTTGAACCTATTAGACACACGAGCTGAAGGAACAACTCCTGTCAATGGCAAATATTAAAAAGCGTTTTGGGCCTTGCACAGGCCCTTAAGGTCAAATTCGCTCTAGTTTGGGAAAAATGTGTTTAAAGTGATAAAACCAAAACAAATAAGATATAACACAATAGAAAAACATTTTTAGGTTGTCAAAAAGGCCAGGCCCTCATTTTGAGATACACTACAAAATCTGTAAAG
Organism: Drosophila punjabiensis; assembly: GCA_008042585.1. Classification (NCBI taxonomy): domain Eukaryota; kingdom Metazoa; phylum Arthropoda; class Insecta; order Diptera; family Drosophilidae; genus Drosophila; species Drosophila punjabiensis. The sequence goes on along the minus strand of VNJR01003435.1, from coordinate 93,164 downwards.
CATTAAGTAGGCAAAATAGTGCATGGGGTGCATTTACTAGGTATTGTACAGTCAGGAACGATCGAGTAAATGATGTTATGGATCAATTTCAATATTCAGATATATTTAAGAACATTATGGGCCAATATGCTGTAGATAACATCCCTGTAATGTAGACCTTTATGAAGGATAACGATCCGAATCATTCATCAAGGATCTTAAAGAAGCGGTTTTAGACGAAAAAACTTGAAACTATATATTGGCTAGGATATAGAACAGACCTGAACCTAATCAAAAACCATTTTAAAGATCTACAAGTGACTCCTTGCCAGAAAAAAAAAAAAATTTTAATGATTTAAGGCTGAGGCTGAAGAAAGGACGTTGCCCGAAATTGGTGAAGAGTAAGAGCCTCAAATGTATAAAAATTGTTCATAATAGTGGTTACGGTACTAAATACTAATCCAGTGTGAAATTTTTTCCATGAAAATGTGTAAAGTTTATCTACAATAACCGTTTAAATGAATGTGTGCCAATTATATGACCACCCAATTTTGCACATTTCTCCATATTTTTTTAAATATCGCCAAAATTTTGATTTCACACTCAAATCTGTTTTATGTATTAATAAGTTTACTAAATCGGCTACAAAATGTCATATAAGTTTATTCCTTTTCATTAACTTTTAATCAAAAAAATTAATTTTTTAGCTTACGATTTTTTTTGTGCCAATTATATGACCATAGCTGTACGTTGACTTACTTGACTTTAGACTCCTAATTTCTTTATAGCATTTTATTGAAAAAAAAGAGTATTTAGTGGTGTCTATTTTTCAACAATAATTTCAATAAAAAAGTAGAAAATATCTAAGTTTGGCCAGCCGAATCTTGTAAACTTTTTGAATTGGAAATCGATCATAATTTAATCATAAAAGAATTCGTTTAAATTCAAAAGGTTTACTTATTTACAATCTTAAAACCTTTTTTTCTAATTTTCCAATTTTAAAATTTAGAATAACTTGAGTTTTACCTATTTTTTCTGTCAGACATGGTCAGATTTACTCGTTTGTTTATGATGATCATATATTTTTGATAGTTTATAAGGTCTGAAATTGCTTCTTCTGACTAAAAAATATTTTCCATCTTTATAAAAAACTTCTGCTGATCATAACTCAGCAGAAGTTTTTTATAAAGATGAAAACCTTTAGCTGCGCTTCCCCTTAGTTAGTTATTTATCAATTCAAGTTGAAAAACTTTTCCTAAACCATTAAATAGATTAAATAGATTTCGATCTGGAAATACCCTTATTCGGTGCAATGTAATTCCCGGTTAATTCCAAGTTGGGTATTTCTAGTGCTATAACCTGGACCTGAAGCTAGAACTGGCGGTGCCGTTTAAGTTAGTTTTTTACTTAAAATTCAAGTCACAAAACCTGACTCAAGCACCACCGGCCGCCCCTTGTTTCTCCCAGCTGCGAGACCTGAATCGGTGTGGTCCCAGTTTCTGTTTCTGTTTCTATTTCTGTTTCTGTTTCTGTTTGTGCCTCAGCTGCGACTGCGACTGCGACTGCGACTGGAACTGGGAGCGCGGTCGTGTGCCGGGCAAAATGTTGTTTAGCCAACATTTGCATTCTATGAATTTTGAATTTTCTGAAACGCAGCCGTAAGATATCGTCGGTCGAGTCACGACAACAACAGCTACGGCAACAGCAATGGGGTCCCGATTCCGATTCCTATTCCTATTCCCAGTTGCCAGCAGTTCCACGCTTCTGGGGGTCCATGGGCCTGATGTCAAAGCTCCGGAGCTCCCGAGCTACCGAGTTCCAGAGCTCCAAAGCACAGACCTCCAGACTTTCCATTGCCTATTGCTTATCTTATCAATGCGTCGACGTTGGCAAACAAACGGAGTCACCCCCCAATGGGCCAACACCACCCACCGAACGGGCCTTTTGACTTATCGGTCACGGCGGGTGGAGTGTGTGGAGATTGGAGTACAGAGTGTGGAACGGACTCCAGGGGTAGGAATCCACTGGAATCCACTGGTATCGCATGCAGGGGGACCGCTGCAGTTGCATTTGCGTCGTGCGGTGGGAGCAGCTGCAATTGCTGCACGGAGAAAAAAATAAAAACAAACAAAAAACTTACATATACAGCTTTTATAAATTATTTTATTAATAATAAAATTATACCCTATTTAAAGGTAAATAAGTTATGAATGTTATATTTTTCTTACTTATAACTTCCTTTTTTGGTTGATAGACAAAAATATTAAAAAATGTATAAAAGTTCCTCCGGGTTAAAACAAACTACCAACATACATCCTTACTCATTTATTATTTTCTTGGGGCTTTTAATAAATCTTAAAATTAAAGGTTTTGTAAGGCAATTAATTGAATATAACTAGGGCTTCTTTGAAATCATAAAAACAGAATCTTGTGGCAACATTTTTTATTGAACAGACTTAATGCTCATGATGTTGGTTCCATTTTTTTTTAACATTTCTACATTAAGACTACACTCTAGGCTTAGTTTATTTTGTATGTATGTTTGCTTTGCTATTTTTAAACTCATAATACAGTCTAAATTCTGAAATTTTTACTTCATATACTTATCAAAAAGGACATAGGAGTCTCTTCGACCAGAAACCCAACCAGATCTATATTTTTTAAGATCCCCAAAAACAAATAAAAGAAATCGAAAGAGCTCACCAATAACTGTGTTATATATTTTTTTATTATAAAAAGAAACCTGTGTTTTTTGCCATGTGTGCGGCCTTCTTGTGGGGGTCTCATTAGCATGGCCGTGGCAGTGAAAGTCGTCGAGGGGGGATCCGTATCCGGATCCTGGGAGCTGGGACTTGGGACTTGGGAGCTGTGTTTGCTGGGTGCCATGTCCCGAGTCTAACTCCCATTTATCAGCATTTTCCACACACTCGCCATGAGACGAATTTCAAAATCGATTCGATGTTGCTGCTGCTGCTGCTGCTGCTTCTGCTGCTGCTGTATGGATATTGCTTGGCCGTAATGTCGCACAGGGAGTTTTGGGCACGGAGTTTGAGTTTGCGACTCGACGGCAGTCTGGCATCCAAATGTGTTCCTTCCACACACACATACACATATATATATACGAGTAGAAACACACACAAGGACTCACAGTAACGACGAGGCAAGGAAACTCGAAGGGAGAGCCAGGGACATGGCCAGGGCCAGAGCCGGCGAGCAACCCTTCGCACGCTGCGATTCGTTCGGTCTAGCGCTTTGAATTTGAACCCCCGTTTTTTCAAAGGACTAACTTCAAATGCCGAAAATAAATGCCCCCCGCTCCGCCGGCCTCGCTGCCTCGCTCCCTCTGCCTCTGCGCCAAAGGGAAATGCATTCTACGAACATAAAAAAAAACGTAGAAGGAACGAAGAAATTTTAATCCACAACGGACCCGTCCCCGTATGTGTGTGTCCCATGGATACCCCTGTGTTGTTGTTGCTCTGGCTGTGTGCGTGCCAGGGATACACATTTCGTGAATGCCGCCCAAGGTGACCAAGGAATGGCTAAAGGATATTCGAGGCACCACCATTGTAGCACCACCACCATCTGCAATCGCGGCAAGGCTATCACGGCGACTACAGATACTGCAATACAGATACAACAAATACAGATACAGATACAGATACATCTACCTGCCTCCCTGAAAGACGGATGCTGCATGCCGGGGATCGGAATGTGGAAACAGGTGTCCTTGAAGCGAGAGCAGGAAGCGTTCGTTGACTAATCTTTGCGAGCACCAAGCGCTGTGCTGGGAGAGTTTTCCTGGGAAATCTCAGACAAGTGACTAAGCTGAGCTGAAAGTATGCCAAAATGTTAAGAGAGTGAATATGGATAAATACTTTGAAATTCAATATGTCAAGTTTACTTTGAACCGACTTATTTTGGGTTAATTAACCTCAATTTGTGAAGTACTAAAAGATACAAACTTAAAGATACAGTTACTATATAGCTTTTAAGAGGCATTAATTTATAATAAATAACATTTAATAATAAGTACCTTTAATTATAAAACCCACAGGCAGCTTATAACCATTTTTTCAGGGTATTTCAGTATAAGTTAACATGATTTTAAGACCTTCCACTTCAAATCCATGAATTTAACCAGGTTTATTTCTGTTTTTAAATTAAGTTGTAAGAATTTCTACTCTCTAATATCCTCAAAATTATCTTATAAGCTATAGTTTTTGTTTAAAAACTAGATTTTCTACTCAGTATTAAAATGTATATTGTAAATTCTCAAATAACCAATTCCTTAAACCTTCTTTTGATCCAAGTTTTTATTATAAAACTTTCTCTTAAAGAACCTTTATCTTTAGTAAATACTCTTGCTCCTTCTATGTTCCTAAAAAAAAAAAAGGGAAAATCAGTAAAGATATTGCCGGCAGTGGAATGTGAGCAAAACAGCAGCGTCTGTAACAACAAAAACAACCTGAGCGAATATGAAACAAGCGCTGAGATACAGATACAAATCACTTATTTTTAATTTCGATGAATCACCATCGGTTTGGTTCAGTTCAGTTCGCTTTGGGTTCGGTTTTGGTTTTGGTTTTGGTTTTGGTTTTAGCTTTGGCTGAAATGAAATTCAGCGACGTCGCCGATGACTGCATGCCTCGGAAGACAGGGGAGTCAGTCAGAAGACAGGGCACCGAAGACGGGAGAACGGAGAATCGGAGAATTGGAGAACGAAGAACGCCGAGCAGGGGACAAAGGCGCACACAGAGCGACGCGGGCAAAACAAACTGAAAGAATGCACAAAGAGCAGACGACGATCGCGGCTGGCAACGAATCGAAACGAAACGTAACGAAAAACGTTAAAAAAAAATGTCGGAGGAGGGGCGGAGGGGGTACATATCCCCAAGCCCCCTGAAATTCCAGAGGCCCTACAGAAAGATAAGGGGTTATCGTAGCCCTCGTAAGTCTATAGGTATGGGTTCAGCCTCCTCGCCTCCTCGCTGGAAATTCAACACGCTTTTGGGTTGCCAGGGTGAAACCCTCCTCGCTCGTTCCCCCCTTTCTTATTTTTGCCACATCACGAGGTCTTGACATGTGCCGCCGAGGAGTAGAATTTGGCCTGGTTCTACACAGAAGACGAAGGTATTTCAAATGGCCATAGGATCTTCGGTTCTAAGAGGGAGGGTACACTCAGGGAAAGCAGGGAATTTAAATCTTAAGGTTCTAATTCCGGAAGTAATCTAAATTGCTTAGAAAGACTTGAACTTGTTAAACAATATAGAAATTAATATTTATTATCTAAAAGGGAAGTAATTAAGACAGCTTATAAATAATTTAGCAATAAACTAAACAGTACTAACTAAGCCTTAACAATTACAGGTGTAAAAACATCAAGTAATTGTTAGCTTGAGCTAAATGACCCTGTTTTTTGAGAAGGCCAATGCATAAACATGCGCTTTCAAGTTGAGATTGATCATAAATTTCTCAATTCTATATTTTCAACTCATATTTTCCCTGAGTGGCAACAGGATGGCAGGCAGCAGGCAGTCGCTGGCAGCATCCTTTTGTCCTTTTGCGTGAACAGAGCTGGGGAATAGAGAAGCGGAAGTGCTTTGTCGCCATTGATGTGACAACGACTTCCGCCGTCTCAGCCTGTTGTGACCTGGGCAGCGCCCGGCTTTCGCCTGGACTTGGACTTGCTCGCAAATATTGATTATTCGAGATTGCGTGCCATATGGGCTATATAAGGCTTTATATACGGGTCTGAAAGGTGAGAAGAAGGCCGGGAGGTGGGGAGAACCAGTGGCTGACTTAACCCACAATGACAACGGCGCACATCAAAGGCTTCGTCAAAGTTCTCGTTCTTGCCAGTTGTTGTTGCTGTTGCTGTTGCTGTTGCTGTTGCTGTTGCTGTTGCTGCTGTCGTCATTTGCATTTTGGCGGGTTCCCAAACGAGAAGCGAGCGAAGGTCTCGCCAATTGATTGTGAGCCGCACAACCTGGGAAAGACCTTTGCATATGCATGTCAAGAGTTGTCCGGCAATCGCCATTGTTGTTGCTGTTGTTGTTGCATGTTGCTGCTGCTGGTGTTGCATGGTGCCTGTTGCTTGGCTTCGCAGCCGGGTTTCTGTGTCAGCCACCTGCTCGCCTGCCAGCCAGGTTGATCCGCCTTAGGATCTTTGCGACTCGTTTTAACCCCCTGCTCCCCAGCAGCTTACAACGCCTGCCTCAATCCTTAACTTAACCCGCTCCATGCTGCACGCTCCATGCCTCCACGCTCCTGTTAATTGCAAAGGCTGGACGCTGCCACGCCCCGAAATGAATATTAAAATGTGTTGCAACAAATGCAAAAATGTGGAAAGCGCATAAATAAGTAAAAACTGTTGGCCACCGCAGCCAGGAGACAGGATAGCACTTCCCTTTAAACCGCAGAATAATCATCGGAAAGAGAGAAAAAACTGCCTGTGGTTGGGATCATCCTTTATGGCAATTTTAGATACTCTTGATATTACAAACCAATATATTTTTTTTTGCTATCATATGAGTAAATAATATGCAGAACTTGGCCTTGTTTATTACTTCGAAGCCAGGACCAAGTTTTCCCAAGTTAAGTAATTAAGATAACTTGGTAACTCGATAAAAGCCTTCCATCTCTTTATCCAAAGTCAATTGTAAAAGTATCTGCTTCGGAAACAAGTTAAACAGAAGGTTAAGCGAACAGCAATTGAGCTCCAAAATGAGAGTTAACACAGCCACCGGATGCATCCTGGCCAAGTTATAGGGTGTATTCGTGTTGCATAAAAATATACATATATATAGGCGGGCAAATCAAATGTAACCAAATCATTATCCACAGCCACACAAAAATTATGTGCGTGCAACAAAAATGCAATCGGAATCGGAATCGGAATTGCTGATGGCGATGTTGCACGTTGCTGCTGCTGCTGCTGCTGTTGCTGCATCAGCTTTTGATGGAGTTGCAGGCTATTGCTGCTGTTGTACATGGCCGGAATATATTGTATATGCTTAATGATGGGCGGCGGGGCGTGTGTTGTGCGTGTGTTTTCCGGGGGAATGCTGGATTTTGGTGGACAGGAAACTTGATAAGTTGGCCTCTGTACAAAGGAAATGCATGAAATGTGCATGCAATGCACTGGGCGGCATGTGTCTGCATGTCCTGTGCGTGTATGCTGAGTGTGTGTGTGTAGATATAATGGCCATGTTTGATTATCTCACGCCTGCCCCACAAAGTAGGCAATGGTTATTTAAATGTGGTTTTCCAAAAAGTTTCAAATGCTAAATTTAAGTCCTTTATAAAATTATGAAATGAGAGGAATTAGAGACATTTTTCTAATAATATTTTTATAACCTTTTCGGTACGAATTTTATAAGAAACCTTTAAGTCAAAAAAATGCAGAGAAATTACTATAATTTCAACTTTTTATATAATTGTGAATAGTTAAATTAATGTATTATTTAATATTAATTTTATACCAAATAAGTTTTTGTTTTTTAATTATTTTTTATTAAATTTTTCCCTATTTTATTAACCCTTTTAGACCCCAACAACCGTTGTGTTTTCAAAACGTATTTCAAGCTCATTCAGCAACTGAGAGATACATTCAGCAGGCGCCCTCACAGATACTGCTCGCTCTCGCACACTTAAACACTATAACCCCACACAACACTCTCTCTCTCTCATGGGAGAGTGGCAGCAGCGCTCCCTCTCTCTTGCTGTCGCTCTCAGCTACCCACCACTTGGGTAGCGACAAGCGAAGTTGGTGGGGGGAAATCCGCTCCAGCAAGTATCCCATTGACTGAGCTCTGCGACGTCCACTCGAATTTCCAGCTACTTGGCGGGGCGATCGGCGCCAGCAAGTACGGAATTCGTTGCCAATGCCTGCTTGGGATACATTTATACGGCGCATTTTGGTGGCGGACGCGCCATAAAGTAGCGGGTTCTTTTATCTGCCGCCTGCCTGTGTTGAATTTCATCGATTCGCAGATACTTTTCGGGGCGGCGCGCCATCAAGTATGGGGAAATGTCAAACGCTCGACGCTGTGGCGGCGAACTTGCTACTTGCTGGCTGCCTCAAATGGGCGCTGCGCCCCCCGCTCCGTGTTCCCGCTCGCCGTGCTCCCTTGGAGCCGTGCCTGTTGTTTTTGTTGTTGCTGCTGTCGCTGTTGCCTTTGCCGTTGTCGTTGTAGTTGTAGCTGCTCTCTGTAGCTGTAGATGTATCCGCAGCTATATAGCTATAGCTATTGCTGGAGCTGTAGCTGTAGCTGTAGCCGGAGCTGGCCCAGCCTGGTGGCCGTCTTGCCTGGCCGCCTTGCTGCCTGGCTGCCTTGCTTTTCGTTGCCGTTGCCGTCGCCTTCCCTCCATTTGGCTCCATTCTGCCAGGGCTGCATTTGCGATATTCTATATAGAGTTAAGAGGGCTCCACGGGAGTTACTTGAAGTTGTAATTGTGGGTTTTGGGGGTATAGTGTTGACATGAAGAGATAAAAGAGGTTCCTTCCAAAAAAATTACAAAACTAGAGCTTAATGTGAGTACTAAATAATTCTTAGGAAGTTAAAAAGATCTTATGTATATCTTTCGTTGAAATAATCTTAAGAATGTAAGCAATTAAGTCAATCTAGTTATATAAGCTAACTCTAAGAGCTAATACCAAGTATTACCCCGAGTTTGGATAGATTTTACACCTATTAAAGGTATAAGTAATCATTGAAACCTTTACTTATGAACTAAAGTACTTAATCCATAGCTGATCTTTAAGTACCGGGTATCCCATAGTCGTATCTTTAACCATTTACAGTTCCTTCTCTAGTCTAGCTATTCCCGGAGGTAGAGCGGGCCTTCCTTATCGGAGATCCGTCAGCTGTACAAACCGAAAAATATCATTTAATTTTCGGTGTTCACTGATAAAGCAGCACACTTGGCTATGATCACAGATAGGAGCTGCTCCGTCGCTTTCCGGATGACCTATTTTGGGGAGCTGAGCGATGGTCAGAGCTGTCCCAACATAGTGCAGTTCATGATGGATCGAATTGGACGTCCTGTTGGGTAATTAATCGTATAATGAAAGCTATGCAAAAAGTTAAGAAATCAAAGGGTTTATAACATTAAATTAGTTGAGAAAGTTTTAAATGATTTTATTAGGTTTTAGGTTAATTATAAAATTTATGATTATTTTATAGCATGAATTATAAAGTATAAAAACGTTGAATTATAATTATTATAATTTAAATACTATAATAATTAACAATTTAATTTTTCCAAGCTTTGCACTTTTCCTCCTACGCTTTTCAGGGGCTTTTTGTGCTGAGAAGATTCCGGGAACTTCCCTATTAGGTTCCATGGATTCCCCGCTTGATAATTTTAGATTTCGCTCCATAAATACAGCCCCCCCTCAGAGTTGGTTCAGCTGGTGCTCTTGTGGGGGGACCTTGGCGGGTGTCAATGTTAATCCAATATTTGCTCGGATATTGGATATATCCACAAGCATGTATAAATATATATAAATGTTCAAGAACTGCTGCAGCCCTGGAATATCTTTTTTGCTGGCTGTTTGTGCTGTGCTGTCGCCTGGCAAGTATTTTTCTTTCTTGGACTTGGACACATAGCGTTCGTCCGTGAATTTTCTTCCCCGTCAGCAGCTGCAAATACAGGGTGCCCCACCGATCGTGGACGACCCCCGCTAGGCCCCCCACCCTTCCCTCCTGCTTGCACCGTCAAGCAGCAGCCGCAACAGCAGACGAACTTCGCCCCAAGGCTGCGTCTCCGTTTCTCCACTTCTCCGGTTTCTCGGCTCACGCAGCATGGCCAGAAACAACAAAAATATTGTTTTTTCTCTTCAGTTGCTCGTGGCCCTGTATTCCCAAATATATGTATGGTTCAGTGGCGTGGACAAGCTTGGGATTAAAGGGGGCTGCCGGTTTAGATTTAGGATTAAAGTGAGAATAACTAAGGTAATGACTCAGTTTATTTGTAAATTAGTCTCCCCCCTTTCAAGTCGGAAAAGGCTGTGATAACTGTGTGAAAATATTTAACTTTAATTTACAGATATTAATTAATTAAATTGTTCTTTAAAAACTCACTATTTAAATATATATTATATAACATAAATAAGGGCTCTTTAAGCCCCCGAAATCCCCCTTTAATGCGCCACTGCCCTGTCCAATGTATGATTGTAGTGACGAGGGGTATTTGTGTGAGTGTGTGACGGGGGTTGTGAGCGTGTGTGCGTGCAAGTGTGCGAGAGTTTAAGCTTAAAGCTATTGTACACTTGGTGTGTCGTGTCTGCCTCTCTGCGCCCCTTCCCTCACCGCTTTTCTTCTCAAATTCTCCATTCCCCATTCTCCACACCCCCAAGCCCAAGCGCAAGTCAGGCCCGAGACCATCCAGGCACACCCCCCGCCCCCCCTAGCCCTGACGTCGCTCTTCTTCGCACTCTCCTTGGTCCTCGTCCTCGGCGGCCTGTCGCTGTCCTTTCAGCCAGAGCAGCAAGCAGCCAGGCAGGATGGAACAGCTTAGTGGCCTTATTCAGGACACTCTTTCACAAATACTCTTATTTTTTATACGTTTTTAGATAAATAGTTATATCTGTTAGATTTTTATGGTACCTAAGGTACTTTAAGTTGGTTTTTAATTGAATTTAAAGGATTTATAGATTAGTAAGTCACACCCAGATTATTATATTCTTATCTATAAAATAAATACATATAATTATCATAATGTTTATGTATTTACAAATATATTTCAAAGAAGTCAAGATAGCTATTTATCAGCTTTTTATATTTATCTGTAGAAAATGTTTCCTGATTAGATACACACTATTTAATTTTTGCTTACAACAATTTTGTGTTATCCATCACGTTCTGATAACATAATACTTTTAATTTGAGTTCCAGGTTAATGTGTACTTACATTGTGAGTCTTAAATTATATGTTTAGGTAAGTGACTGAAAAATGATATTACCAACAAAATGAAGAAAATACTGTTTTACAGGAATTATTGTTATATTTTTAATAAAGGTCTACTTTGTTTTGTAATTCCTTAATTTAAGTATACAAGCAAAGAGCCGATTTTGCCAAGTGTTCTTAGCTTTAAGCCACATGTTTCAGATATATATACTTTTTTTTTAATTAATATTATTTATTGCCTATTATTTTATTTCTAAAATGATTTACTCCACTTCATTTTGGGTTTTCTTCCTCGCTAACAAGTTAGAAGTACCTTCCCTTGGACATAGAGTATCTCCACTAACGTTGCTTTTGCTGTTGCCAGTGTCGCCATCACCATCGCCATCGTAGTCAGCCAGCTGCCTTTGCCTTTGCCTCTGCCCCCTTGGTCCTACTCTCGAACCATCGCTGCTGCCGCCGCCTGCCCCATCCTGCCGAGCCGTGGAGCTGTCTCCCTGGTTCTGTCCCAGGTCCTACGCTTTTGCCAACGCATTTTTGTTTTGTTTAGAGCGCAAGTTATGCGGGCGCCAAGGAGGAGAAATCGAGAGGCGAGAGCCCAGCTGAAGAGATGCCACGGAGGGCGGAGGACGTAGAATGCCTCTTGGTACTCGACACATGCCGACAGGTATCGAAAATGTTACCCCGAAATGCAGCTTTTGGATGGTAAAAATGAAACTGAAAAACGGAAGAATTGAAGCTGGCGGCGGCAGCACAAACTTTTGTAGGCAAAAGTTGTTCTTTAAGCTGACTTCGAATCCACCTGACGTCAGACAGCACGCCGGAAGACCCAGCAGCGGCGGCAGCGGAGCAATCGCACCCCCTAAAACAGTGCGAGCGCCCAAGCCACCACCCCGCGTGCCGCTAACTTACAGCCCCCCCTTCGTCCTTTGCTTGTGCTTCTGCTACTTTTTCCCCGGCACACGCACCTTTACACATTTTTCCACTTCCTTTTCATTTCTCCGCTGGGCCTGGGCCTGGGCTCGGGCTCGGGCTCGGGACTCCGGCTCTCGGGCCAAATGAAAAATTGCACACGCGGGAATTTGATTTTAACATGAGAAATAAACACAATGAAGCTGACGGCCCAAACGGGGGCAGGGCCGTCCAAGGAGAGGGGCTGAGACCCAAGGGGGTGGTAGCGGCGGCAGTGACACTGCGATTGTCGTACATTCCTTGCCTCTCTAAAAGAAACTTTAATTTTCAACTTTAATTACGGATAGAAAGAGCCAGGCAATAAGTGGAGTTCGTTTTGGTTAGGAGTTATTGTAGTTTGTTTTTATTAAATAGTTATGCGGAGTTTAAATTTTATATAGTGTTTAAAAAAATTAAGAGAAAACGGATCTTACGGTCTAGGAAAAGAAATTCAATTCGGTAATTTTGTAAGTCAAATTACCGAATTGAATTTCTTTTCCTAGACCGTAAGATCCGTTTTCTCTTCAGTTCATTGTATGCCACTTTTAATTTAACAGGACTTCAGCTTTTAAATCGTCAATTTTAGGCCAAGTTAAGACCTGTGTTCGATTTTGATTTCTTATTTTGAGTGAGTAGACTTATAAGGCTCAAAAAACCCATCTAAAAATAAAGCGATTTATTGTTTAACTATTTAAGAACAATAAATATTATAATATATCCATATAATAATGGAATTTACTGGAAATTACTTTATTTTGATAAAGCTTAATCTTATTAAAAAATAAATCTATTTCCTATAATGGTTTTTATTTAGTTGTTTTTCTACAAGCAAAGACTTGATTGATACTCGCATAAATTTAGTTCGGTTTTGCTGTTTCCATTAAGATGACGGTTGCCAATTAAGTGCTGATGGTTTTGACTATCCTGTTCTTTGGGAATCAGGGATACGCTTAGATAATGGACCCTGAATACCTGCCGCAGCAAGAAAATATGATCATTAATCGTATGAATGCTGTATAAATGTAGTGAATACTGCTACGATCATGGTTATTATGTTGATGTCAAAAGTGTTGAAGTAAAAAGGTCCTTTAGAACTTGATATGCCTAATATGAACCAAAACGTAAAGCGTCTAAATATGCAAACACAGTTTAAATTTACGTTTTATGTAATGCATAAAATATATTTTAATATAGTTAATACCTTTCTAAATAAAGCACCCAAAATACCACCTTAAAGCATTTTAAATTTAATCATAATATATCCAGCAGTTCAATTTAAATTTCCAATGATTTATTTGCACAGACGCTAATGGGTGATGAATAATAATTTCTTGGTGCATAAAATTCGACGTGCTGTGGCACATTTGAAACAGATAAGCGCCAGCCCCGCCCACTCGCCGTCACCCTTCTCTCCCCTTGTGGCGGCCCGTTTCCTCTAGCCTGCAATCCTTTTCAGGACTGCCACCCCTTTTTCCAGGATAGATTGTGTGTGTTTTACATTGGTCCACATTCCTTGCCTAATGCTGGAATTTCAATTTTAAAGACTGAACTTGATTACCACGGGGGATGAGAATGGCAAGCAGGCAAGCAGGCAGGCAGGATAGCAGGATGGCAGGATACTACTACCAAGGGTAGTTGTCTCCCATTGTCTCGCGCATGAGTTGGCCCAAAAGTAACTCTAACTCGCAAGGATCAAAGTGACATAAGTTGGCCGTTCTCCGTCTTCGACTTGGCCTTCTCGTGTTCATCTTCATCTTCGGCTACCAATTTATTTAATGCCAGCGAAACTTTTTAATGTAATTAAAATGGCTAAGGCCTAAAGAGTGTTTAAAACCTGAAAGAGATATCGCAGCTTTAAGCGGGGATTTGCCCCACCGCCTTCCCCGCCCCCGTTAGCGTTAGATAACTCACACGCACACACGTTTGGCATACACGTGCGCGCTGTGCCATAAAGTGCTCAAGTTACTTGCGGGGATTACCAGTGGCACCACTCACACTCACACCCACACCCACACCTCTAATCCTGCTCAGTTCTTCCTTCTTGGCCAGGCGATCCTCGGGCCGGACAACGCGGCGTATGCGTCATGTGAAAGCAATGCCCGGCAGCCGCAAGGAGTTTCAACATTTTCCAAATACTGCAACGCCTTTCTTTCTGTCTTCTTTTTTTCGTTTCTTTTTTTTTTGTATTTAGCCCAAGCAAAACGAGAATTTCCAACTACACACAAGGACGAAGGACGGGGACGGGGAGGAAGGGCGCTGGGTGGCACAGGATGTGCGGACGGTCGCACAGATGAGGCGGAAGCACGGACAAACAAACGGATAAGAAGGCGGGGTGGGCCACACGAAGGACGAATGGCAAAAAGGACGAGGAGCTGATGCCCGAGCTGGAGCCAGAGCCGGAGCAGGAGCAGGAGCAGGAGCCACGGGAACGAAGCGCACATGGAAGATAAGCGCACAGAGTGTGGCGCTGATAACGCAGGTCCTGCTGCTGCTGCCGCTGCCTGTGGGGCAAAATGAAAGAAGAGGGCGAAGCTCGGGTGGGAGGTCCTGCGAATTTTAACATTTTAGAGAAAATACGAACGGGAGATATTCCGAACGCTGGGCTAGAAGTCTGAAGCGAATTGTGTGAGCTTTCCGCGGGGAAAGGAATTTGCTTTGTGTCTGTGTGTAAGGACAGTGGAGCTTGTATTTAAGGACCAACATTAGAAATTTTAAGTTTTCAATGCACTTTTATAGGAATGTAACTATTTTCTTGATTTGACTAACTGATTTCTTAATTTGTTTAAGCCTCAAAAAACAAACTTAGTCATCATCAAAGTTTTTTAGATGAAAATAGATTTTTTGTATGTTTTATGCCATGAAATCAAATAGAAATAAAAGAACAAATTTCTGTTTGTAGTATTTATGTTTTTTGGGCTTAAATGAAGTGAGAAACAAGTTTTAAACACAGATAAGTAAGCAGATATATTAATTTACTCCAAACTAGAAAAGAAGTTAAGCCTTGCAGTTGGAATCGAACTGGTAACTAATCATTTCTAAGCCGAAAATGTATTTATTTCAATGCAAAACTTAACACAATAGCATAGTGAATTTCAAATGAGATTTAGAAAAAAAAAATAGAAAAAAATAGGTAACATTTTCTTCTCTATCAGACATGCCTAGATCGACTCGCCTGATGATGCTGATCAAGAATATATACAGTTTATAGGGTCGAATGCCTGCTTCACTGCGTTGCAAACCTAAGACTAAAATTATAATCCCCTTTAAGAATATAAAAATGTAGAAAAGTATATGCTTAAGCCTAATTAACTTGTAACAATGTTTTGTCTACATTTTTTCCATGACCTTTTTGTAATTTACATAAGCTTTAAACTCACTTCATGACAAATTTAAGCTCAAAGTCAAACTGCAACCGTTTGAAATGTACACTATTTGCATAAGTTCTCTGGAAAGAACTGCGTATATTTGAACATATTGCGTTGCAACAGACGGGGGTTGATGGTAAAGGAGTTGGACTGTGGCAGCATAGCTGGAACGAAACAATTTGTAATTTATTTGCGAAGCGTGCGATGTGCTGCTCCGGCTTTGTGAGAAAAGTTGAGGCAGCTGCCAAAGGCGTAGCCATCGACCAGAGACAGTGGCTCCGCTTCGGCAATGGCACCGTTCTTCCCGAAACAGACACAGGAACAGAAACAGAGACTCTGGTGTGATCTGAGGCCAGAAAATTCGAGGCTGGGAGCACGCGTAAGCAGATACTCAGCTACAGATACAGATGATGTCGCCCCCATCCAAGCAGAACTCGCACACACATACATATATAGTGTATTCGTGGAGACAAAGGGAGGGAAAGGCAATGCGTGGGTGGTCCTGGTGGGTGGAGATGAGGGATGGGAGGATGTGCTGGCATCCCAGCGAGGGTGGCTCGCCTTGCTTGCTCCTTTGCTCTTTAAAGACCTTTAAACTTTAAGCCGAATGTCAGCCATAAAAAGAATCAAAAATAAAAGTTGGCAGCCAGCAGAAAGTTTAGCAAGTTGGATAAGCGCAAATAAAAAGAATTAAACTCATCTCTGGCAGCAGTAGAGAGTAGAGAGAAGACAACGAGATTTGGAATAGCATTTTCGAAATTTATTTAATGTATTTTATAATGCTTTAAAAGTTGATGCTTTACAATTTGAATTCAAGTTTTAACTATCTGTGGTTGGGTGTGGTTCGGTTTGGTTTTGGGGTGGCTTTAATTGCGTTAGCTTAAGTTTCCGTTTTAGTTGCTGCTGATTAATGCAAACTGTCGATATTAATTGTTAATGTTTAATGTTAATAATCCACTCTGAAGTTTGCTGTGTGTCTATTGGAAGTTATTTCATTGACTACAGTCGGCAGTTTTGAGTATTGTGTGTGTGTACTAGGTGTGTCTGTGTGTCTGGCTAAATAATCTATCTCAAAATACAAATATCAAGCACATTATAAACCATTATATCCTTTATCCAATATTAAATACAATCGTTCATATCAAAAATCTGTTTGTTTTGTTTGCTAAGTAATTATTTCTATGGTGGAAGAGCCTTTAAGCTCTGCTAAGTACAAAATTCACTTTCTGCGAGTTCGAGTATTCGTCTATTGTTTTTAGCTTGTCCATTAGCTTGGATCAACTCCTCCTCGGGTGAAAAACCAAATGAAAGTCGGACTCGGGCTTGGTAACGCTTAATCAGTCTTGTGTATAAACAAATTAAAATTAGCAAATTGTCTACAACCAAGCAAGGCTCTCTCCACCTCGTACTCTCCTCCTTCATTCTTTCTTCGTTGTCAAGCAGCATTGTCTAGTAGGTAAGGTATGTAAGGTAGTAGGAAAAAAAAATAGATTATAAACTATTATAAGTTACACAAACCATTCGGAGTCGGGAGTCGCTGCTAGTGGGAACATTGAGATTAGCTTGCACTTAGGTAAACCATATTTTAATTCGACACTTACGAAACAAATGATATCTTTGCTGGACATGTACACGGCGGTTATACATTGAGTTGCCTTCTCATCAATAAATTAGGATTTAGAATTACAATTAGAATTATAGTAGCTGGATTACAATTACAACTAAAATTACAATTAGAGACAGAGATATTCAGGGGGAACTCATCATGCATCGGTATGTACAGGGTTTCTCTAGCGCATTTCAAAGATTGGATTGTGGAGAGCGTCGTGTAAATGCAATCGACTCGTCGCTTCGCTTCGCTTTGCTTTGCTTCTTGGCCTAGGCTGGAAGTCATGAACGTTTTTTTTTTTTTGAGGGGCGTGGCTTGGCGCATGCTGCTGCTGCTGCTGCTTCTGTTGCTTTGAACGTGGCCTAATACTTGATAACTTAAATGGATTTCGATTTACAATTGTTTCCGTTTTGCGCCGGGGGCCTAACACTTAGAATTTACAACTTGTAACAGGGAACCGAGACCGAAACCGGGATCGCGACCGAGACCGGGGACCGTAGAGCAGCAGGACTCGGATCCACAGAGCTCTGGCTCTGACTCTGGGTCTGGCTGTGCCTGTGGCTGGGGGGCCGAGGCCAAGGATGATCTCCCCCCTCTCTCTAGCTCCGGCTATCGTTGCTCTCGCTGAAGCTCTGCTCGCTCGACTCCCGCCGGCTGCTCACTGGCTTGGCCTTGTACTCTGTGATAAAAACGGTCACCGAATTGACCGTCACCTCGCGCGTCTGCGCCGTTGATCTGTCTACGTTCTTCAATCGGGCCGGATAACGTTTATGTCGCTGCCTGTCATGCCCGCTGCCATGCCGCGATCCCGAGGCGGACTTCCCATTGGGCATGTTGCCACTGGCTCCCGGCAATGTGGCGGCCTGCTGGGCGACTAGCGCTGAGTTCAGGCGCGGCTTGCGTGTGGAGGTGCCTGGGAAACAAGGATACAAGTTAGATTGGGGTTCCTTTAAATAGTAAACAAAGTGGAAAGATATGGTTTTTGCATGAAAAAGAGTAAGAGTTTATGATTTATTAATTTTTAAGGATGACTTTTACCCATCAAAAACCTTGCAAACATTTTAAAACCGTAACGAAATCAATCGAGAGAGAGAGAAGGGAGATTGGCGATAACGAAAACCGGAACGACGGGGACTGCGGGTGAATCGAGGTCACTCACCTTTCCGCACGTCGCACATGCGACACTTGAAGGCCTCCGCCGAGTTTCTGTAGGTGCAGACGCTGCAGTCCCAAAAGTTCTCCTCGATCACCTTCGCCTGCCGCTTTTGTCGTCGCACCGGCGAGGATTTTTTGTCCATAATTCGTAGGTGTGGGGGGCAGGCGCTTTCCGTTCGGCGGGGCGCGCGGATTTGCAGCTGTATGCCGAAGAGAGATTTTCCTTTACGTGTGTGTTTTCCTTCCCCTGCCGCCTCTCTGCTGCTGCGCTGCCTGGGCGCTGCTGCTACTGCTGCTGCTGCTGTTGTTGTGTGCTGCTGTGTTGCTCCCACGCCCGCACAGACACACGCACACTCGCACGGACGCTCGACGGTGGCTCAGTGGAGGTTTTTAGCGCTTTTCGCAAACATTTGGTTGCTTAATTTCAGCGTTTTCGGTGGCTTTTTTGTTGTGAAAAAAACTTTCTGCAATTGTCTTTTTGGCTGCAGCAGTATTGCCATATCGCGCGAGTGGTTAATAAGCGGCTATCGATATATCGATAGTTGGTCTTGAGCAGTGTTGGTTAGCACTCAAGTTTAAACGATCTGGCAACGCTATAACCCGATAAGGCGCCAAAATCGAATTTAAGTTTGTCTTTTGCTTTATTTTTGCTTTTTGAAGCGCTGCCCTCGCCCACGCTTTTATTTTTATTAGGAAGCTAAAGGCCAGCCATGAAGGTAAGCAGATGCTTTTGTTTATGTTTATTATGGTGATTATTGATTGGGAGAAACTAAGGAAATGAATAGACTTTTTGCTTAAATCATAGTTAGTTTCTCTTGTTTGCTTAGCTTTTTTTCTTAGCCAATGGCTACTGTACAATCTTAATTTGTGCGGTGACAAGCATCAGCTGATTTGCGTGTGTAAATAACTCCTTTCCTTTGCGTCTTATTATTTTATCTAGCCACCAGATCACATCTTATCTTAGTCTAATTCTCATCATCTTCCCTTTGGCGTGTAGGAACCCAGGAAAGTGTTGCACTTTCGACAGTAATGGTTGGCAGTGCGGCAACTATTCATGCAATATGGAACGAAGCAAGCACAGCAGCACCAGCTGAAAACATACAAGAGAATATTTTTAGAGAAAGGAATATTTATAGAGAATAATTAAATGAGAAAAAAAATCGAATTTATATGAATTTAGTCATAGGAAAAATTTAAATTATTAATAAAATGGTTTAAATCTTTGGGAACAAAAACAAACTTGGCTTTGGGATATAAATAAGAGCTTTTTTTTTAAAAGGATGTTATATTTTAAATATGATTAAAAGTTCCTAAATACATTTTTTTAAAACATTTTGAAGTTCAAAAAAAGAATATGGCTTTTCTTTGATTATTGTTAATGAATAAATTAAATGGATAATTTTTTAGTATAATTTGATATGTATTTAGTCATAAGAAAAAATTCAAATGTTAACAGAATGGTCTAAAGCTTCGGGAAATAAATAAAAGATTTGTTTAAAAGGATATTACATTAAAAAAATGATTTAAAGCTTGTAAATACATTGTTGAAACCAATCTCGGTGTTCCCTAAAAAATTAGGGTTTTCTTTATTATTGTTAATGTTTAAATTAAAATACTTCTTTCTATTATAAATTTGGGGGAAAAAAATTAAATTGATCAAAACGTTATACATTTTTAGCATTAAATATAAATTGTCAGAATCAAAGTAAAACCCACAATCTCTTTAAAACAATAGATTTCTCCCATCCTCTTTTTAGTTTATTCCAAAGAAGCTGTTTAAACTATGAGTAATTGTGGACTTTATTGATAAGAATGCTAATTGACGATTCTAATTATATTTCGTGGGGTTATTTCCCATTATTACTCACCCAACTAGGCAGAGCAGGCCTGCTCCCATGTGCGTCCTATTGTTGGCAGTAAAGGTCATTCTGGTGGTTTTCTGGGCTCCACAGGCGGGACAGAGGACCCTGCTTCTATTTGGACCCAGATTCAAAGCATCTGCAATCACTCAGAATGACGTAAGTTAATTATTTTGATAGTAGTTGCACACACACACACACCTGGTGTCTGCACCACTGTAGGCGGCAGCTGTGGGCCCGTCGGCTCCACCACAATAACTGGCTGCGACGGCGGGGCAGCCACTGGAACGGCGGGCACCACCTGAGCTGGCAGCGCTGGAACGGCCACCGCCACATCGTAGGACGGAGGAGCCTCCACGGGCAGGCCCATGGGATGGAGCACCTCCCGAGGCGGAGGCGTCGGCGACGGGGCGCTCGGGGAGTTGAAGTCCACCTGGGGATAGAGCATGGCTCGCTTCTGGTCCATCTTTTTGGGAAGCAAATACTCCTAACTTTACAAAACTAATCACAGAAACCCTCGTCGAGTGCAAGGTTCAGTTTTTTTGGGTTTTTCTTTTCTGTACTTCTGTTCGTAATGAGTAACAGATTCCGGTTTTGTTTACTTTGCGTATTTACAACTTGGCTCGGCGTCTTTTGCACTTCGCTCGCCGCTCGCAACTGCCAGCGGATTCGGATTCAGACCCAGATTCGGACTCGGATTCAACACACAAGTTTTCAAACTCGGCGATCGGAGCGAGCTTGGAAAAGCTCTCCGCAGGTGGAGCAATCACTTGGCGTTGCAAAACCGAAAGTATCTCTCGGATGGTGTATTTTCGGAGCTTTATCTTTGGACACACAAAGCCGATCGTTGTTTGTCCAACTTATCTCACGTACGAGAAGAGGATGTCCGATATAAGTTTGGGTACAAATAGAGTTAGATATAGACATATAAAAAATGTATATCTAAAAATAAGGTAAAGCTGAGCGTAAAAAATTAAGAGACCTTTAAAATAATATTCCATTAGAAGTGAAAGAAAATAAATACTAGAACTTAAGTTTAGTTTAAATTAATAATTTGTATATATATAACTTTAAAGATATACTTTTCTAGCTTAGAGATTGCTTAATGTCTGGTTAACATTTCTCGGACAGATAAACTATCAGTTAACCAAGAAAAAGAACAAGCTGTGTCATTTGCAAATCTTTGAGGGAATCAGAGTGCATTTTAAACAATTTTAATTGGTCGTTAAATAAAACAGAAAGTTAAGTAACTAAAATAAATCCAACTTTTCCGATTCAAAAATGCGCCAAATGTCACCCGATATTTTGAAAGCTTAATGCTATATAACTCATTCAATATATATCCCAAAACAGCTGTTTTCTATACTAAGAAGAAAATGCGCTTTACTACGTATGCCCGCACATCAACTTTGATTGATGTGTTTTCCTCAATTAATCTTGTAAGAGAATTTAAGAGAGCTTTCAGCTCAAAGCTGAGATTCTTCTGAATCTTTCGGATCAGTAAGATCAGTAAATGAAACGCAAAACCATATATTCAAATACAAAATAAATGGATTTCAAACCATATCTTCTGCTGGTGCTAGCTGCCTCTGTTGGCGGAATAAAATCTACGGATATCGATGAGGATTATACCGAGGAGATCGTTACCGAACGCGGAGAAACCCACCTAGACAGATGCAGTGAACTGACCGAGAAGGAGCTCCCAGCTGGCCTCCATACCTTGGTTCTAAAGAAGTGCTCGATGAAGGATCTAGAAGCGATCAACCTCGTTGCGGTGGCCAATCTCAGTGTTCTACAGTTGCGAGACGGAAATCTCCATCATCTGGAAGGAAAACAGTTCATCAAGCTGCCTCATCTGCAGGTTCTGGAACTGCAGAGTAACCTCATTACCGATGTTTCCTTTGACGCCTTCGAAGGACTCTCCCAACTATGGATGCTTGCTTTAAACAAGAACCGGTTGTTCCTTTTGAACGCGTATGTGTTTAGTCCTTTGTCGGAGTTGCGTCACCTTGACCTAAGTGACAATCGTATGATGGATCTGATGACATTTTTGTTTTCCGGCAATCCTAAGCTTGAGGTATTGCTCCTCGGAGGTAATAATTTTCTCTCGCTGGATTTTTCAACATTTACTGTTCTGAAGAATCTCGTTCTCCTGGACCTGCGTAGCTCTGGCAGATGCAAGGACATGGAGCTCTTCAGCGCCCAGACAATACTCGTGGATAATAGCGATCTAACGCGACTTGAGGTTTTGGGTGAAGTTCGCGAATTGTACGCGCCAAACAATAAGCTGAAGTATGTCCGGCTGGAGGTGAAGGCTCCTCTTACCGAACTGAACCTGCATGGCAACCGCCTGGACAACTATGACATCTCCGAACTGCTCAGGGGCATGTGGAGACTCGAAATCCTTGATTTTTCCCAAAACCTCCTCACGGAGCTGCCGGTTTTCAATTCTCGCTATTCCCGCGAGGTTTCTCTTCTGCCCAATCTGAAGTTTGTGAACCTTTCTCGTAATCGACTGGAGCACCTGCGCCAGGACTCACCGCTGCTGTCCTCCAGCCTCACCCACTTGGATGTGTCCTACAACAGTCTACATGACATAGAGGCGCATGCCTTCAGTTTGGTGGAGAATCTTCAGTACCTGCACCTGCAGGGTAACCTCATCAGTGACTTCAGACCGGATCGTCTTTGGAGTCAGCTACGGGCCCTCAAGGAGGTTTCCCTCTACGATAACCCCATCGGATACGTCAGGTTCTGCCAGATTAAGAAGGTGTTCGAGGAGGCTGGTGTTAACGTATATGAGAAGAAGAATTCCCTGATGCCTCGCTGCAAGCGAGAGCCTTTAAAAAATCGCAATCACATCAAGGTGCCTCTAACTCTTAATACTGGAGGAACTCAAACCACCCAAGAGCTTCGCACATCTGGCAAATGGAGCACATGGAATGCCCTGATCCTGTTAGGTCTTCTGGCATCCCTGGTCCTTGATGTGTTTCTTTTTCTGCAACTGCGGCGTCAGAGGTACTGGCGGAAAAACCGATCCTCTAGGGTTAAAGCCAAGTTTGTAAGATCTGAAGGCTCTGAAATATTGATTTAACATTCTGAGCTATATTCTTTGTCGTTTTGTAAAACAAATAAATGTTTTAAATAAAGTTATAAATATTGATGCCTTTTGTTCCTTTTTATTACTTGAAAATGTATATTCCTAAAAGTATATATTTGATATTTTTGATTAGTTCCAATAAACCACCGGTTTTTGTTTTTTTTTCCCCAGTTCCTCAAATTTTTAAAAGTGAATTTTAGCAATTTCCCTTTCGCGATGTGAATTTGTTAAAAAATAAAATCAATGCTCGGTAAAATTTATGTAAAATTTAAAAATTAATTAAATCCCGAAAAATGTATATTAAATACTTATCGATCTATTGTACTCTGTCAATATTTTTAAGGTCACTTTAGATTGCATTTTACGGCTAGCGCTTTTGGCAAAAATTAGTAATAAGAAATAGCAAAAGCAAGGTCACAACAAAGAACTAAGAAAAAGAACAATTAATCAGCAGATAAACTAGAAAACGGTAAGTGGTCTTGACTATAGCTTTTAATAGAATATAAAATTACTATACATTTTTTCCACTTCTCTACCAAGAAAATATGGGAAATGTTATATATTCGCAGCCTATTCTGGTGTGTTTTCCCACACCGGAAAATTATGACTCCCAAATGAGTTCACGGCCCTTTCCACCTGTCAAGGTGGAGATTAAGGCTCAAGTTCAGGTGAAAGTTGAAATGGAAATATAACCCACAACTCAAATGGGCGTGTGACTTCTTTAATTGTTCCAGTAAGTATGCAGAATATTATTAAATTTGCATTTGAAATTTTATTGTGCGATTATACATAAATAATTAAATAATATTTCGTAATATTTTCAGCTGCAAAATGGATAAAACTCTGCCTGTTTATTAAAAATTTATAAAAAACATTAAAGATTACTGTGCTGCGAAAAATGAAAATAAATCATTGTCATGCAATAAATTGATATTATTTGCTTTTAATTAACAAATATAGCTTGTATTTTTATTTTATAAATAATATTTTTGACATTAGTTTTTCTTTTAATTAAATGTTATTTCGATTTGATAAAATATAACGTGTACATTTATTTTATAAGTATTATTTTTGACATTAGTTACTCATTTGATAAAATTTTTAATTGTTAATAAGCTCAATTATTTATTGTTCCCAAGAGTCAAGTCGTGTGAATCCCCTATTTCAGATAAGAATCCATTAAAGGCAATCACATTATTTGATAAACAAAACCGAGTTCTTGATTGCAATAATTAGTTTCTTCATCAACTTTAAATACGAAACACTGGAGCTGGAGCCTTTGCAATAAGCTTGTTTGCTGGCCATTTATTAACTAATTACAAGAAAATGTGTAAAAACATGAATGGAGCGACGCGACGATGCCGAAATCCAGCTCCGCAGCTCACTTGCGGTTGTACGTGCCCAGGTAACGATCGCACATGCCACAGTAGTGATTCGTGTTCATGCAACTGGAAATGCAGTACGGCAGGCACACGCAGCAGTACAACCTGTAACAGGATAGAGATAATGGAGTTTAGTCATAGAGGAAATTGTAAATACACTGGGAAAAAATATTCCAGGGTTTTAAATTAATAAAAGTAATAAATAAATTTTAGGTAATCAAAATAAAACGAATAACTTTTGGATGTTTAAAACAAAGAAATTATTAAGCTATAATTATGTTTAGATGAATGATATTAAGACATTTTTTAGAATTTATGTTTTTGTCAACTGATTTTAATATCTTTTGAAGAGTTTACTTACTTTCCTATATCGCAAACCATATTGAAAAATCGCTAGCACTAAAATCGTTACAATAAACTAATAAATCATATCTCTTACTCCAATTTCCATTTCCCATAAAATTATTGGAAATACAGGAGAAGGCCTGTAATCAAATGACAAAATACCTCTAGTGTCTGCCATACCAGCTTTATTTATATCAATCACGTTAATTATCGAACTTCCGACGAACTTATTCCAAAAGGTAAACACACGATTTGTTCAGCGGAATTACACTGACATTATGAGAAGTTATTTATATTTCTAGTCAATTTCATGTTATAAAAGATTAATAGAATTTTCGTATTAGATTTCTAAATTGAAGAAAGAATTAAATTTAATTTTATACTGATATTAACTCATATAAAACTTATAAATGCACATCAAGTAAATGGTAAAATAAACTATACTTTCAACTTTAATTTAATATTTACCCTAAAAACCTAATTTTAATTTTAAATCAAAACCCCACTTCAAGTAAGTATTTTCTTCACTGTAAAATGGAACACAAAAATGCGATAGCTCAGTTACTCACTGGAAGAGGCACAGAATCAAGGCTATCAGGTGGGTGCGCGAGTTGGGCCTGTAGGAGACCCGGGTCCGGACATGGTTGTGGCAATACGGACACTGGATGTCCGTGGGCTCTGGGCCGTAGGGCGAACTGGGCATCACCACCACTGTGTGCTGGGTGGTTGTGGTGGTTGTTGCTGGAGTGGCTCCCAGTCCCGGTCCTGTGGTTTCCGCCGGTATGGCTGTGGCCTGGTCGTAGCTCGGCGGTGCCGGTGGTGTCAACAGCTGCTGATGCTCCGGCGAGGCGACGGTGGCCTCCACATTGCCAGAGCCCTTGGGCGCTTCCAAAGGTGCAGCCGGATACACTTTCTCCATATTGTCAGTGGTAGTTTCTGGGTGTGTGAATCGCTGGAAAATGACTCAAGGGAATGGCTGTGCCCGTATCGCGTTATTGTTCTTATCAAAGTAAAGCCAAAGCTCGCCGCGACCCAACTGTTTACCTGCCGCGGAGCGAATTTGGTTTGGTTCGTCGGCGTCGACACCTGATCAAAAATGTTCGCATTCCCGATGATTGGTGCTGGAGGTGTGGAGGTGTGATGATAGGTTCGATGTGGTTCGGGTTCGGTTCGTCTTTGGCTGGTTGTGTTTACTCCGAGGAACTCTCTCGCTAATCACTGCTGTAGACGCCCACGAACTTGTTGCAGTTGCCGCAAAAGTGATTCGCATTCATGCAGCTCGGCCAGCAGTAGGGCAAACAGACGCAACACCAGAGGCTGTTTTTGGAGATATTTCCGCTCCCGATTAGATAAGGTGCTCTGATAGGAGATCCCAAGATCTTCCAGACTCTCATATCTTACCCCACAAAGCAAATGAGGGCCGCCATGCAGTGGGTCTTCACGCTGGGCGAGTACTCCACGCGGGTCAGCTTCTGGACATGACAGTGCGGACACATGACGAAGCTGGGATCGGGCCCCACGGGCGGTCCAGATTGGTCTGTAAATTGGAATAATTATTAGCCAAGGAAATAAGAGGTTTTTAAATGGGTTTTAATATCTTAAAAGAGTCTAATGAATAGGTAAATGTCTCGAATTCTAATGTTTCTTGTCTAAAATACAATTTTCGGCTCATTAAACTCTTTATCTTTAAACAAATTGAATCTCCATGAACCACTATTCTATATTAGATTCAACATTTTCCAATGTATATATTTATAATTTATGGCAAAACCCACGTTGTATGATCACCACCGGAGGTGGTACTGCGCCGTGAACCACACGAACGGGCGCCTGGACATGCACCACCTGCTCGTAGCTCGGTGGTTGCGATTGATAGGGATAGCCCGTCGGACCCGCCGGCGGTTGGTTGTACTGCATCTTCTCTAGCAAACCGATGACTAACCGAAACTGAGGCCGGGCCTCGAACTTTCGTCACAAATTGCTATTGCTATTGTTGTTGCAACATTGCTGCTGCTGCTGCTATTGCTGCTGCTGTTGTTGTTGTGTGTTGCTGGCAACAAAAGCTCTTTTTAAGAGCCAGCTTTTCGGCTTATCTAGATATAATCAACGATACAAAACTATTTATTTACGTAGCTGCTTACCAGGTTGAACAACTCAATTAACAAAGAAAAATGAAAGTGTTAAACACTACAGTAAAACATTATTATAGTATAAAATATAGTGTAAATCTTTATTTATTTATTTTTTAGCTAGAATGACTCGTTTCAAGTTTCAAGTTTTAATCATAAATGTATTATTTTAAAATCTGTAAAGATTGACAATCAAATTTACTCTTATTTTAAGTAAACCTAATTCATTTAATTTGTTATAAAAATTTTCAAATAATCCTAAGGAATCATTCCATTTTTATATAGTATTAAAAAAAAAATATAAATCTTTAAAATGTTCTCTCTTACAATCCTAATTTTTCTCACTGTAAAGCTCAAAGCTTATAGGGCCCAAAGTTCGCTCTCGCTTTTACATTGTTTTGACTCAAATCTTTTGAGTAATCAAGAGACGGAAATGCAACAGCTGACTAAAAGCTGACATTGCAATTGTTTTCTGTATTTGTTAATGTTTTTTGCATGGCTAATTTCAGTGCAGTGATTCGGGATCGCCCTGCCAGCCGCAGGAAGGACACTTGTACACTATTTTATACATGCCCACAGGACAATACAGGCGACAGCAGCAAAAAGCTCTAAAGGGATAAAGAGTGGAATTAAAAAATATATATTATTATTTGTAATTTATTAAAATCACCCGAGATCCATCTTAAGCTTCTTCATGCGAGATATAGTCAAGTATCTTTTGCGGATCATAGGTCTGGCATCGCAGTTGGGACAGCTCCAGCTCTCAGGCATTGCAACTTCTTGTTGTTGCAAGCTTTGTTTACGCACTGAGATGGAGTCTTCGAAGTATATGGCTTGCCTTATGTATGAATCATGAAAGCTTTATTGTTTATTTATGTTGCAATAAAATCAGTCGAATGCGAAATGGATGCAGATGCTAAGGGGCAACGCTTTAAGATAATATTTCCTCAAGATAATAAGAAGCTCCTTCTGGAAATTTAAAGGTTGCTTAACCACATTAAATAAAAAATTTTTTATATATTATAATTAATATTTTTTATAGTTCAGTAACGTGAAATTATAAGGCAGTATACATTTTGCAAAATATTATTATTATTTCATAAGCGAATTTAATCCAACTTTATCAAATTTGTATGTTATGGAACAGATTTAATTACGAGGATATTACAAAGCACGAAAGGTTTACAGCAGCTTGGTACAAATAATATTGTTGTAATATAAATCAAAATAATATGAAAAACAGGGTAATTAAATGTAGTTTCCTGTTGTATTTCATCATCTGTAAATGTGCTAAACATGCAATTTGCTCTGAAATTCTAATGAATCTGGAAGACTATACATGTACATATTTAGTGTGAGTGAAACAACGCAACACTTTATTTCAGATTAAAAAATTTTTGTATTATAAGTCCAAATAAAATATTTATAAATAATTTTGTATCATCTTTTTAATCAATTTAACAACTTTAAAACATTTAATAAGCATTCAGCTGGAATTGATAAAATAAATATTAATAATTATAATAAATATTATTTCTTAAAATATTAATTTACATTTTAAAATAATTTTAAAATTAGAAATGAGTTTTTAATCATATTTCATATTAAGGGAATTATTTAATAACGGGAATGTTTGGTATTCATTATTTATCACAAAATTAATTTGGTATTTGAAATAAATCTCTAGTCTTAAATTCAGCACTTCTTTAATTTCTTCACTTCTCCATAGGCTTGCCAAAACAATTTAGGGAGCTGTAATGTTGATATATAATATAAAAAATAAAAATATATAAGAAGAAGAACACTGAACCTACCGCAAATTGAACAATACTCTTTGATGCCAAGAGATTTTAAGGTCATCAGAGAGCAGGGATCCCTCCGAGGACGACTTTTTTGGGTTAGCTCTTGGACCTTCTGTGTCTGGTTCACTCAGATTCCTGTAAACCTCTGGAGATCGCCTTGTGTCCGCTTGACTGCCTTTGCTCGACATCTTTTCGATACTAGTCACAAGCTCAACTTGTGTGTTTCCGCCCAAGTCTGCCTTCCAAAAATTCTAAGAAGCATTCAAACCCAGCTGATAAGCTCAAGTCGTTATCAGGCGCTTTTGAGGAGCTTATGACGGAATTCAATGCGCATTTATAAAATAAATATATAAATATTTTCATATTCAACAATGAAATCGAAAGTATATATTTCGCTCTCATGCGCAATAAAGCTTTAGCAATAAATTACGATATTTTCCCATATACCAAGAAATGTTATCGTTTCGCGTTAATCATTCATCATTTCATTGTGAATTGTATAATGCTTTATCCCATATAAAATTTCCCAAGAAACTGGGCTTTCCTAAGTTGGTTATTTTAATTAAAGTTGGATATTATTTATTTCAGTGTGGTGCACATATACATTCAAACATGAATAATGTTTATTATTTGTTTATAATATAAACTTTATATTGATAAATTTAATAAAATCCAACGTTTTTCTGCCTCTCAGATTCCAGGTATTTCTGTGATAAGAATATATTTTGTGGGTGCCATGCACTAGTCCTGTGGGAGTTCCCCTCTTTTCGATCCGTTTTTGAAAAACATTAGTTGTTGTAGGTGCCCACATAGGCGCCACAGTCACTGCAGGTGTGATTGGCCGACTGGCAGGAGTCGGTGCAGTAGGGAATGCAGCAGCAGCAGATGCCCCTATGGGAGGATGAGATTATATATTCTATATTCTATAGGATTCCCTATTAAATTCATACCCAATCATGCAGATGAGCAGAGCCAGCAAATGGGTCTTGGTGCTGGGCTGAAACTGGACATTGGTTTGCCGGCGAGCTCCGCAGCTGGGACAGGTGGCCATGCAGGGAACTCCACCCAAGATATTGGCCTGAGCAGCTGGAAGAGGGAAAGGAGAATTTTCTTGGTTAATGCAATTAAAAAAAGTATATGTTTGTTGCTGTTATTTTCCTAGAATTAATATTAATGTTAAACACTTATTGTAAGCGATTTAATTTCAAAGAAGGCAGTTAATATCTGGAAATAATTGTGTTTTTATAAATAAAAACGCGAAATCCTTTAGAAAGTCATAGGTTAGTAGAACATATCAAGGAGTTAATAACTGCGTCATTAAAATAAAGGATACATTTCTGTATGCTGCAATGCAAACGAATCCTTTTACTGGCTTGAACAAAAATAAAGCCATCTATTATCTTCTGTTAATTAATATCACTACTCCACTTATTATCAATTATTTGCTGTCACTTTAATATAAATTAATTTTTAATTTAATATATTTCGTTTTCACTCCAAGCGTGACATAACATAATTATTAAGCTCGCTTTTGAGCTGATTTTTAATATAATTACAAAAAACACTCTATTTCGATTTTAAGTTGGATGTTTTCACAATTTGCAAAGACGCAGTTTCCATATTCACCTGGGAGAGTGGGGGCTGGTGCCACCATCACAGGCACCTGTGGATATATCTGCTGGGTGTTGTCATAGGATGGCGGCGCCTGTGGGACAGGCTCCTCCCGACTGTATGGCATATTCTTCTCCATTCGGCGTCCTGTGTTGGTAATTCCGCTCGAGGTGCTATGCGTTCGGAGTTCGGTACGAAACTGATGTGGTAGGTATACTCTTGGCTTCCAGTTCGGGCCTCGTTCTGTTCTCGGTATAACCACATCAGTGTGATGGCGTTTCCCTGCCTCAGTTTCCAAGAGGGGTTTTTTTTCCTGGCTTCGTGGGAGTGCGATGGATAATTAAGCGATTATCGCTGTGTTGTGTAATTCAAACTGTTGCTTGTGCAGTTTTAGAATAATAGTGATTTTATTTATACTTTTTTGATTTTCTGTTTGTTTGTTTATGTGTGAGCCTTTCCCAGAAACCGATTGCACTCGCTGCAAAAATGGTCTTCATTCTGGCAACTCTTCAAACAATACGGCAAAGGCACCAGGCATATAAGTCTGCAAAATAGAATATCAATCTTTTGGTTTTTAGTGACTCTAAGTCTTCTATATTTACAAAGGGCAGTTGGTATTCGTCAATTGCATTAATTAAACAATTAACTTGCAATTTGTGTGTCATGTTTAAATAAATTTATATGAAAAAACTCACCCCGTTAGGCAAAGGGCAAAAGCGAAAAGATGTGTTTGCTTCGTCACGCGCTTTTCCAAACGGGATTCCATCATCCTGTCGCAGTGAGGACATTTTATGAGCTCGGACACAGGTCCTAGCTTACTTTGATTGCCGCCTTAAAGGTACAGATTATATTTAAAGCACAAGATAAGGATTATTTCTTCATGTTTATGTACCAGTGGGAGCAATAACCACAATCGTATTGGGTGAAGCTGTAGGCTGTTTAGTCTTTTCCGGCTCTGCTAGATAGCAAAATTCTGTACTCTTCAGATCCATTTCCATTTCGGTATATAACAGAGGGAAACATTAGACGTGGCTTTATAGGCCGAGGAGACTTGCAGGCGGCTTCCCGTAAATAATGTCCTCGCATTTCACCAAATTTGTAGCTATTAGGCTGCACTTACATTTAACTGGTGATTATGTTCTAAAAGGACTTTATGGATTAAGTACCTGTAATAATTGGGAATTCTGTCTGGGAAATCTATTAAGTTAAATAAATTTATTGAAGTTAAACTAAGATCCTAAATGTCTTTTAAAACTATTTTTAACAAATTAATGTTACATATCAAAAAAGAGTTTAATTATTGACGTATTCAAAAGTTATACTTATCTATGAATATAAAGGTAATGTTAGTTGTTGGAAAGCTTGAAGTAATTTATAGTGTAATTTGGGACGTAGAATCCGAATCCATCACGTTAGGATTTCAAGATATTTTAAGTTATGTACTCAAAAAAAGACTTTTTTTTCAAACTTTTTGGGTTATGTACAGGGAGCCACAAATTTCGTTGGTCTTAAGGTCTGACGACAATATCTTTAATGGTTTATTTATAAAGAACGTGGTTCATTTAATGGTTTTATATTTATAAAGAACGATGAACCACGTTCTTAAAGAAGAAAAAATTTCTTCTAAGATATCCACACAGTATAACCGAAAAATCTCCCAAAAGGATAGCCATTGTTTTCCTCCTTGAATCTTTTTTATTACTTTTTTCTGTGCTGGGATTACAAGAGCCTAAAATGGTACTACAATGTTTTGCCTGACATCAAAATATTGCGTAAGATTAATTGTGTGTATGTGTGTGGGGGAGAGAGAGGTAACTACGGAATTAGTATGAAGTTTTGTCTTGCATTTCAACATGGCTGGCTAAAGCTGGGCAAATGCATCATCAGGATCAATCGGATCCTGTCTAGCGCTCATAAGTGCCCACAAAGTTGTTGCAGGATGGACAGTAATGGTTGGTGTTCCTGGCGCACTGGGTGCAGTACAGGCAGCAGGCGCAGGGCCAAAGACTACAAGGAGGATATATTGTAATAATATTAAATTGTAGCAAAAAGTAATCCCGATAACTTACCAAGTGAGGCACATGATCAGTGCTATCAGGTGGGTTTTGGTGGTGGCCTTTGGCTCCAGGCGGGTGGTTACCTGCTGGCGGCAGCTGGGGCACACCAGGTTGCAGGGCTCGGGACCGACTTGGGTGGACATGCTGCTTGTTGCTGTTGAAAAATAAAACACGATATATAATAACTTGCATATCGATCGGGGAGTTGAGGGGCGACCTTGCACACTTCGCGTGCAGCTGGAATATTAATGAAGTGAGCACAACCAATTGTGCATTCGGGACTATTTAATTGCTATGCACCAGGGCTGTGATCAGGCCTTCTCTCCGCCAGAACAAGCAGAACAAGCCATCAACGGTACATTTCATTTCGGAGTAAACCCTCCTCCTCCTCCTCCCCTGAAATGTGTGAGGTCATCCGCTTGACAGACAGAAAACGAAAGTTCGGAGTGCCGCCATGTGGCAAGTGGAATGCCAAATGTCGATGTCGTCATCCCGGGTTCATCCCCCTTGGCCACTGTTCCATCCATCATCTCGGGACGAACACTTGGCCAATTTGTATACAATTCCAGGCACAAGACCCTGCCCAAAATCAACACAATCTATTTATATTCACACTTGACCGGGCCCCGGCATAGTATCATCATAAGGCCTAAAGGGTGTGTCCGGCGCCAGTGATTAATCCTGCCCCCCCTGAGTCCACCTGCCCGCTGCTGTGCGTGCCTTTGACCCGTTTACCCCTCAAAATAAACACACAGAAATATGCGAATGAGTGGTAATCTTCTTTAAGGCGTTGTCCTATATGCTCTGACCCTCTATATATCTCTTTGGACATGGAATTCAGATTGAGTTTGACATTGAATTTGGTTGGATGCTTATATCGCGCTTAACTGTACGCTGTCTGCATTTATAAATTATGGTCCGGCGCACATTGACTCACTCACTCACTCACTCACGTACTTGGATGCACTGCGTCGTTATTTGAACAGAAACCCGAAGTTGACAATTTCCGGAGAGTTCGCAGAACTTGTTGCGCACTGTTGGAGCAACGAATGTGCTTTGCGGCCCACGATTTTCACCCGACAAAGACGAGCCGCACGACGGAATGGCAATTTCCTTTTGAAAAATTCTGAAAGTTGCTGCAGCAATGTTGCCAGCAACATGGCAACATGAACTGTATTGCGGAGTCAGCGAAACAGAGCTTTGATAGCTCGCACTCGGGGGATATGCCCTTTCAGGAGTATTCCATAGTTTATAAAAATAAGTTTGCAACATTATTGACATGATAATCGAATTACATATTGAATAAATATACTTTTGGTCGGAAAAGTAAAGATTTTATATTTAATATAACCATTTTAAAACACAATTTTTGTGTGCCACCTGAAAGTAAGCAGTAACTTAAGGTATATAAGGTATAGTATTCTAGGATTGAAGCGTTTGAATAATTGAATAACAATTTGAATAAATATATATATATATATATTTATGTGCCACCTGATAGTATGCAGTAACTTAAGGATCAAGTATTCTAGGATTGGAGCATTTGAATAATTGATTACAAATTGAATAAATATACTTTTAGTCGTAAAAATAAGGATTTTATATTTAATATAACCATTTTAAAACACCATTTTTATAATTGTGTGCCACCTGAAAGTATACATTAACTTAAGATCAAGTAAGATCTAGGATTGGAGCATTTGAAGGTTGCATTCATATGCTAAATTATGGAACCTATAAAGCCCTGAGAATCTTAGGATTTCGTTATATGTCTTATTTTTTTCTTGACTGGCTGCATTATCTGAGCATACCATACAATGCCACCCACATGGGCAGCTGGCGTCCTCAGATAGTTTTCCATTATAGTAATGTTCATTTTGTAGAAGCCAAAGGGAGGACTTATCGGCATAACGGACTCGTCAATATAGGCGTCGCGAGCCATAAGGTGACCCGCATAAGGACAGCTGTGATTGAAGTTTGAAAATCGCTGGGCTACCTTCATAATAATTAATCCATATGGAGCGAAGCTTCGTCTTGATAGTACGTCGCACACATTGATCTTCACATCGATTAGAAAGGGCTGAAACTGATTGGAGTAGTCCTTTTTGAAGACCTGAAGACGAACCTAATAGAAATCTGGCTTGAAAAGGGTTACAGTATTAAATTATTTTAGATTAGCTTACGGATATATTATACAGTGGCTTGACAAGATCCACATCCATTTGAGCCACTGCTTTATTCCAATTAATGGCCTTTATAATGCAAGAAGCGTTGGCCGAATAGCCCGGAATTGTTATGCACTCGATGTTCTTCATTTTGTAGACAAGAGAGGGTTCACAAAGCTTTGAAATAATAGAAAATAAATTAGTTTTTATTAAAATATATATAATATACTGTTTACTCACAACCTTCCACGAAAGGCAGCTGATCAGAACGACCTCTGCTATGGAGAGCATGACTATAAAGATTTTCAGCTATAAACCACACAAAAACAGCCAATGAAATCCCATCGTTAAAAGTTAATGTGTTTTTAATTGATTTGCTTTACACATTTTAGTCATTTGCTTGTAATTTTCATTTAATTTGTTGTTATCGATCAAATAGTTTTTTATATTATTTATTTTCTAATGAACGTTGGGCTCGCTCGTCAACCCCAAAACACAATATAAGAGCATCCAACAATTGGCTTAGGATGACGTCTGGTTCTTAAAAATTTAATGGTACCCCTGACAATTCAAATTATATATAATATTTAAAATTGAGATTAGACTATCGAGTAATAATATTTGTGGAGCAAAATTGCACATACAACGAAACCGTAAATCAAAACGCATAGGATTTTCAGATAATGGGATTTGGCCAAGCTTTATTTGTTTATGGTTTGCTTTTTAATGGTTTGAATTCTGTGTTGAAGTCGTATGATGCTAATATTTTTCGCTGTCGTCTTCAAAACGATCCCAAACAGGCGTTGCAGCTGGGACAAAACTGGGAGGTCTTGTAGCAGCAGTTGCAGCAGCACGGAGCACAAACACAAGGCCAGCATCTAGTGGATGGAAGGGAATACATTGAAAATTATTTACCAGGCATGATCAGGTCATTGTAACAACACTAATATACATAATTTAAATTACACTTTTTTGTATGCATGTATTTTATACTCACAAAAATAGGCAGAGCATCAAGGCCAAGCAGTAAGTTTTTCCAGTGGCATGGCGCTCCACTCGAACCCGAATCCTGGCGTTGCAGTGGGGACAGATCGTTCCACCTCCGGAAGTGTCTACCACAACATTGTTCTGGTGCACTATATTCACTGGTGAAAGAGTTGGAGATAAGTGCGCGGACACCGGCTCCTGCGAATACACGCCATGTGGCGGCAGATTGTCCAGCTTCATCTCAGGCGGTGAATCGGTAGCAAGTTCATCGGAATATGGCGGCGGGGAATCCCCAGATTCCGAATTCATCTGATTGTAACTCATATTTATATAAAGTTCTTAATATCAGACTTTGGAACAACTAATCCTATTGAAACTCCTGAAGCGAATGTTGCAACTTGCAAAAAGTCAGATTGCGCCTTTCCTTGGCTTGGGAGAGAGGGAGACAACTATTAACTAGATCTGCTTTACGATAGTATCGATATTATCATTGGTACAGTCCGCCATCGATTATTTTTTCACAAACTTTGCAAATAAATATATATATATAGGTTTTATGGTTAAGTTTATTCTGTGGTAAAGTTGTGAACACATCGATAGGAGCCAAATATACATATTATAAAATATTAAAATGTAAAGTAAAAATTAAAACCAAAATGTAAAACAAAAAAATAATGGGAGTTCCCCTTATTTCCTTCACCATCTCTTTTTCTTTGTTTATTCTGTTTACAGCTTCTTATACATATGAAAAGCAAAGCAAAATGTAAATAATTCACTCGCATTTCTGTATATTGTTTATACTTCTTATACATATGAAAAGCAAAGCAAAATGTAAATAATTCACTCGCATTTCTGTATATTGTTTATACTTTATAATAATTAGAAATATATTTTTTTGAGTATTTTATAAAGTTAACCAACATTTTTTGGTAGTGTCTTCAATACGATGCCAAGCAAAGTTTGCACCTGGGGCAGAACTGTGAGGTTTTATAGCAAGAGTTGGCGCAGCACGGAAGGCAAACGCAGGGCCAGCACCTATAAATAAGGTTTGGAAAAGATTTAAAATGAAAATATTTTTTTCCAACTCACAATTAAATACACATATCTATGAATCATTTATGACTAATCTGGTTCCGCAAAAATTTCTCAATTCTGGCTTTTTTTTGTTATCAACATTTCATTTTTAAAAACTCGGAAAGATAATTATTCAGAGTGAATAAAAATATGGTCCTGTTTGAATAAAATATTTTAAAATTCCTATATTACTAACCCGAAAAGAAATAGGAGCGCTGAGAAGCAGTAAGTTTTCCAAGATGGATGGTACTTCACCATCGCGTGAATCTGGGCATGGCAGCGAGGGCAGTGAGTCCCGCTGCCGGATGCGTTCACAACAACACTTGTCTGTACGAAGTGCATCGGAGCTGGAGCTGGAGCAGGAACCGGGGCCATCACCTGCATTGGCTGATACTGGAACATATCATGCGGCGGGGCTGTGCCTGGGTAGGGCGGTGGAGGCGTATGCACTTCTTTGTGATCCATTCCAGCGCCGGCGCTTATCTTGGAATTCCGGGACCGAAGTCAACAGTTCCGCTTCTGTCGAGAATACAGAAGCTTCTGGGCTTCTGGCTTCAGCGATCTGTCGCTGAAAGCTAAGCTCCCAAAAGGTTTCGACTTATTTGAATTATCAGCTGAATTTTACATTACAGTGGTGTTGCCACTTTTAGATTTGTGGAGTATTCGTCGAGAAATTGCAGAGCTATCGGTTTGGGGATGCCACCCCGACCCAAAGGGTAAATGCTTGCAACACCTTCTCATTTTGAGGCCTTGATCAAATGCAAATACATAATACACATATATGTATATACATTAAGTTTTTTTTTATTTTATTATTCTTTCCAACATAAATAGGTACTTAACACGCAGAAACAAAAAAAAACTAAATAAAATTATTCAAAACCGGGGATTCCCACGAAATGCTTTCCTTGAGAAAACTTTATTTGTTCATCTTGTGTACAGTTTCCTATCTATACAAAAAGCATATTAATATTAAGATGATTTTGTATTGTACATATGTATGTGTGCATATGGTAGTCTTAATTATATGATTATAATGCTTAAAATTATTAAGTGCTCCAGCAAATCTGATAAATACATGTATGCATCAACATACAAATGTATTTGAGGATATTCATATATGAATATGTAGCCGAGTTTGTTTGGCGATGAGTTTGGCGAATATTTTTCGCTGACGTCTTCAAAACGATCCCAAGAGGGCGTTGCAGTTGGGGCAGTACTGTGAATTCTTGTAGCAGCAGTTGCAGCAGCAAGGAACGCAGACGCAGGGCCAGCAGCTAGGGGATTGGAGGGAACGAGAAACATTAAAATATTGTTTACCAGACACGATCGGTTACCCATTTCCTGGGAAATGTACATTCATACATACAAACACATTGCAGTTTCGTATTTGTTTAAGTTTCTTATAATGGATTTCATTGATATGAACTTTATTTTTTTTATTTGACTCTCTTTTATAGAGTATTTATGACTAATATGGATCAGTAAGGGTCATTATCAAATAAAGCTTAGATAGCAATAAAGTCGTAACTATATGTACTATATGTATATGTTTTATTATCAACATTGCACTGTAAAAAATTTAATTATGATGGTTTAACTACTGTTTTACAGTAGTTTTCTAGCATTATTTTTGCATATCAATCTTGTTCTTTAAATACGAATATCGAAAAACTTAAACAGTGGGCAACAAATAAGAAGTAAAGTTAAATTTAATCATTTTTTGCCCACTGTGTGCATGCTCAATCAACCGTAAATCGTCGTACTCCAAAAATGTCTGAATAAAGGTGACGAAAACGGTGTTGCGGTACTATTATATTGACCGTAGCTATATTCATGTGTATGTATATATGTACATAATTTGTTTGTTTGTATAGTATTACTTACAGAAAGAGGCAGAGAATAGCTGCCAAGCAGTAGGTCTTGCCGGTGGGATGGTGCTCCGCGCGCACACGAATCCGAGCACTGCAGTGGGGACAGATCATTCCCTGTCCAGAGTCTACCAAAACAGTGGTCTGGTGATGCACCACGCTCACCGGCGGCGGAGCCGGAGCTGGAGCCGGGACCATTGGCATCATTTGAGGCATCGGCATTTGAGGCATCGGCACTTGAGGATAGAGGTGCTGCTGTGGCGAATGGTCCATCTCGTGTGGCGGCGCTGTGGCCATGTCATCGGAGTAAGCCGGCGGAGAATTCACTCGTTTGTAGTCCATATTTCGCGTTATCTTTAATTCTAGGAATCCCGGTGCTTGGGGCTCTGAGTCAACAGTAGCGCTTTCGAAGCGAACACAGAAGCGAATGGATGGGCAACACGAAGGCAGAAAGCTTCGGCGACAGAATGCATGTGCTTCGCAAAAAAGCAATACAAACAAGAAAGGAAGCTAACTTCGGTACGCCGAAGTTGGTATACCCTTGCAGAATCCAATTGTATCAATTATAATCTATCCCAATATAATAAAATATGAACTACTTTCATATTCATACAATTTTAACAGTTTTACATTTTTGTTACATATTTTTTACATTTTTACATGTAAAGTAAAATATATTTTTTCTCCATATTTACCGTTCGTTTGTACGGCA
Source organism: Drosophila punjabiensis (assembly GCA_008042585.1). Classification (NCBI taxonomy): domain Eukaryota; kingdom Metazoa; phylum Arthropoda; class Insecta; order Diptera; family Drosophilidae; genus Drosophila; species Drosophila punjabiensis. The sequence continues at coordinate 54,106 of VNJR01003435.1, read as the reverse complement.
GCTATATGATATGGTCGTCCGATTCTTATGAAATTTACAACAAAATTTTTGAAAAATATAAAATACTCCAAGTAGAAGAAATTATGTTGAAAACTGACAAAGTTATAATTTTTATACCCTTGCAGGGTATTATAATTTCAGTCAGAAGTTTGCAACGCAGTGAAGGAGTCATCTCCGACCCTATAAAGTATATATATTCTTGATCAGCATCAACAGCCGAGTCGATCTAGCCATGTCCGTCTGTCCGTCTGTCTGTCTGTCTGTCTGTCCGTTTCTACGCAAACTAGTCCCTCAGTTTTAAAGCTATCTGAATGAAACTTTGCTGATAGTCTTCTATATCCTCTCACTCGTACTTAAGTCGGAACGGGCCAGATCGGACGACTATATCATATAGCTGCCATACAAACGATCCGCAAATTTGTTGAAAAAAAATTATAACTTCTTTTTCAACATATCTTGATCAACTCTTGGTTATGAGCTTTTTATATTGTTTCTGATTTTTAGATTTAATTTTATAAAAATCGGACTACTATATCATATAGCTGCCATAGAAACGGTCGGGAAAGTTTTAGAAAAAAAATTATAACTTTGTCAATTTTCAACATCATTTCTTCTACTTTGAGATACAAGTATTTCATATTTTTTTAGAATTTTGTTGTAAATTTCATAAGAATCGGACGACTATATCGTATAGCTGCCATACAAACGATCCGTAAATGTGGAGAAAAATTACATTTTACTTTACATGTAAAAATGTATAAAATGTAAAAAAAATGTAAAACTGTAAAAATTGTATGAATATGAAAGTAATTCATATTATATTATATTGGGATAGATTATAATTTATGCAATTGGAATCTGCAAGGGTATAACAACTTCGGCGTGCCGAAGTTAGCTTCCTTTCTTGTTTTTCTTAAAATTTCCCGACCGTTCCTATGGCAGCTATATGATATAGTAGTCCGATTTATATAAAATTAAATGTAAAAATCAGAAACAATATAAAATGCTCATAACCGAGAGTTAATCAAGATATGTTCAAAAACAGTGAAGTTATAATTTTTTTCAACAAATTTACGGATCGTTTGTATGGCAGCTATATGATATAGTCGTCCGATCTGGCCCGTTTCGACATATGTACGCGTGAGAGTATATAGAAGACTATCTGCAAAGTTTCATTCAGATAGCTTTAAAACGGACGGACAGACGGACATGGCTAGATCGACTCGGCTGTTGATGCTGATCAAGAATATTTATACTTTATAGGGTCGGAGATGACTCCTTCACTGCGTTGCAAACTTCTGACTAAAATTATAATACCCTGCAAGGGTATAATGAAACAGTTGTTTTGCCGAGCTTTGAAGCGAGACGACTATATGATCGTGGGAGCTTGCACTTATCGATAAGTAATCGCCGAATAGAATGCATCGATTACAGTACAATTTAAACTTGGAGACAGCTGGGTGCTTTACAGTGGATCCTCTTAAACACATGACTTGTTTAAATCTTTCTAAGTAATAAAATAAATTTATTTTTATTTTATGTAATTTCGATTATTGCTTGATAATAATAAATGCATATATTTAGTTTACAATAAATACAATATTTAGTTTTATAAAATCCTTGTTTCCACAAGATCCTTTCATCGAGCCTCCTTGGTAAATACTTCCTGGCAGTGTGTGGACCCAAATCAAATGGTGTAAGATCCTATATGGCACCCACAATTGGGGCAATAGTGCTGGACATTCTTGCAGTAATTGAAGAAGTACGGCAAACATATAAAAGGCCAGCAGCTGATGGAAGAGATCCATTATTTACTCTGTCCAGCTGTGTGCTTAAGCTTCCCTCCCCGGACTCACCAGCAGATATACAAGGTCAGGGCGCACAGGTGGGTCTTCCGGGTGGGCGAGGTCACCAGACTAGTGACCACCTCGCCCTTGCAGGACGGGCACCGCACCCGCATCTTCTGCCAGCCAACTGTCAAGGGTATTGCCCCCGCCCCAACTCCGTTCAGGGTGTAAACAGGTATCTGGGTCACCACCACGCCGCAGTCGGCAGGCGGAGACGGTTCCGTGTCCGTATGCGGAGCAGTGCCCACCCATGTGGTGTTCATGTTTGCGGCGGGACAGGCACTGAAATCGGCGGCCACTTAATGACACTACCGGTCTATCGCAACTCGTTATCTTATTTCTGACTAATCGGCAGGTTCTTTTTTATATGAAAACATTTCAAACCCCAAAAGCGGGGGTGAAGGTAAAGGAAGTTGTCACAGCTTATCGATTGACCGTAGTTCCAGTGACTTTGTACACTTTAATCGGTAACCAGTGGATAATTCAGATTAAACCATATTAATGGGTCCCTATAAAGTACTTAGTAAAAAAGAAAACTAGAAAAGAAATCAAATACATATCAGAATGGATCTTATATGATGATCCTTGCAATATAATACTTGTCCTGATGCTGCGTAGTCTCCTATTCTTATTCTTTCCTACCAGATTTTAACAGATTTTCCGATTTATTTGCCCTTTTATAGATGTATTTTTTTCTGTGCATGTTTAGTGTTTCATTTTAATTTGTTTACTAAAAATAGTATTTCATTACTTCTTAGTTCAGCACCAAATCGATTTCAGCCTGGGGGCTACAAAAGAATGAAGTTCCTCGGAGAAACGAAAAATCGAAGTTAGGAAATGGGGTTTACATATATGTATTTTCTAGACACCTTCAATTTCCTGATTACTAATCAGGTAATAGCAGTTATTATAACTTTGTGATTGCTTTACGGTGTTTAGGTCATAAATTAATATGTTAACTCCTGAAATTTTAGTTTGATGGCATTGAACTTTCTTAGAATTTTTCGAAAATATATTTCCCCTAATACTTGAAAGTAATTAAATTATTTTAAGTAGCTATAATGCCTTTCTATTATAAAGTATCTACTATATAATTACCTAATAACTGTTATATACAGCAAGATATCTATCCAAATTTTATGACAAATGCAACGACGTAAACTTTCTGTAATTAGTTTAAGTAAAATATTTATTTGTAGAGTCTATAAAATAGACTGTTTAATATTTAACGAGAATCAATAGCCCCACAAGTTCTGGTTCTCGCTCTAAACTGAAGCCTTAAAAATTATATTTAAAATACTTTGTGGGGTAATAATTAATAATCTTTAATACCTTTATCGCCATTATCAATCTTGAATGTTAAGCTGCAATAAGACAGTTATAATCCAAGCACGGAAATAGTTGCATTTATCGCCAAGCTTCAACTGGCTATGACTAACTGAATGCTATTGAACCTTCCTGGAATTCTTCAAAATATATCAAGTTCCATCTAGTCAGAAGCTGGCGTGTGTGTTGTGGGTGCTTTATGGCCAATCCGAGTGATTAGGCTGCCACCGTAATTAAGTTAGGTAAGCAGACCAAGTTAAACATTCGCATTTCCGCTCTCCGGTTTGAATCTCGTGTTTAATGTGTGTGATTGTACAAGAATATATTTACAGTTTTACAGTTTTTCGTTGAAATATGGCATGGTTAATGGTTGGTATCTCCTACAGATTAGATTTTAGTTCTCAAAGGTGCCGATGTAGGCACTGCAGTTGGGACAATAGTGGTTGGCATTCTGGCAGGAGTCCATGCAGTAGGGCAGGCAAACGCAGGGCCAGCAGCTAAAATATAGAGAGATGGAAACAGAGATTGATTAGATGGGTTCGGGGAATTAGTTATTTATGTAGTTAGTTAGTCAGAGGCCCCTCCTAATTGCCGCACTAATTCCTATTGGGACAATACAAGGCCCCAAAGAGCACCCGTTTCATTACATTCGATCAGCTTGCTTGTTTTCAGCCCCAGCCCCAGCCCCATCATCATCAGTGCCGCGCTATCTGACTCAACTCCAGTTCCAGTTGCGATAACATTGTTTTCTAGTATATAGAAACCTATTGTACTCGCGATAAGGTGTCGCAAGTGTTCGGCATGGGCGTAGATTTAGCTATTTTTAAGCAATAAACTGTGTAGCCAGACATAAGGAATATGGAGAGTTGTAAACATTTTGTAGTTGCTGTAGATCATACTTTTATTTTGTAATATTTCTTGCCTAGAAATGGGGAATTATCTATATACTTATGTATTATTTTAATTATCCATAAATATATGTCATAAAATATAAAAAACTCAATTATGCAAGAAAACAACGCATAAATAATAATATTTGCTTTGACTCAGAGTTCATAGACAACTGATTTTGATATAAAAATATTTTTAAGCCCATTAATAGACGCATGATTTCACTTTTGATTCACACAAAACAATTGAAGAAATATAATATTCAAAATATACCTTATTTAGAAATTCACTTTCAAGCTAGTGAAATTTAAAACAAAATTCCTAAAATGTGAATAAGATCTAAACTAAGCAGATTTAGATATTTTAATCTTCTCTTCTATATTTTGTTGCTTTAAATAATTTTAGAATATATTTATTAATAATTATTTTTATAACTTTTCACCCCTCTTAACTTTTTTCTAACTACGCCTGTCATTATGTACATTTTGTACATTTGGCAACTGCAGCAGTCACGGCGATGAAAAAATTAACTCTGCGATCAGATGACTTGGCCTACTTACATGAACAGGCACAGGATGAGAGCCCAGCAGTGCGTCCTGCCGGAGGGTGTGCTCTTAACGGTGGTCAGGACATCGGCATGACAGGAGGGACAACGGATGCGAGTGGGTCCGCTACCGATGGGCACCAAATTTGAGGTAGTCGTGGTCTGGATGATCACCGTCGAGGGCTGTGGCGGCTGGGGCATCGGTGGGTACATCGGCGGCTGGGTGGGGCCACCCGGCTGGTAGGTCTGGGCGGGCGTGAATCCGGGCTGCTCACTGTACGGCGGAGGCTGCTTGCTGTCCATAATTACAAATCTCTATGTGGATTTACTGTACTCTTGAAATTTCCGAACGAACTCAACCGATCGCTTCGCTGGCTGGCGCTGCACTGAGGAGAGCACTGGAACTGGAGCTGCCGCAATACCTTAACATTCGGATTGCTATCTTATCGCTCGCTGCCCTGTGATAGCTCCTCCACAATGGGGGTTTTCGGTCTAACTCATAAACGGATATCTTCTTTATTGTGCACTTGATTTAGTGAATGCCGTCGATGTTCCTCTAAATGCGAGATGGATGACTCACTCGACTGATACTGATTCCCGATGATTAAGCGCTAGTTGCTGTGACAACTTGGCATGTTTGGAAAATTGAAATACTTCGTTCGGTCTATTTGTTTTGGAGAATCCGCAAAAGGGAAGAGAGTGCAAATCTCCAGGTTATTGCTCTCACGCTCTCATCTGAATAATAATTGTACTTTAATCTTTACAGCAGGTGCGTAACCGGCTGGGATATAAATTTGTACCGGTTTCAGCATCGTCATGCCATTTCTACAGCCTACATTTAAAATATATTTAATTAAACATTTTTACTTATAATGCAAGTTTTTTTTTCAAATATAAAATTACGTATACGTTTGAAAAATTACGTATACGTACATAAAGTTACGTATATAGTTAAAGGTTGACTATTACCGACTAGAGATGGCTACAATGGCTCTGAATATATACATATGTATTTATTCTGATTTTAGTATATTTTTAATACTTATATATGTAGATATATTTTTTGATTTGTAGACTTTAGATGTCACCAAACCGTAGTAAAATATTCGCATTCTAGAGACTTTAAACGATATTTCGAATAGTAAGTTTTTGGGAAAGTCATAATTGATAAATACCATACCTTAATGCACATTTCATTATTTTTATTTGGAAAGCTTTTCTGAACTGATTTTTAATATGTTAAAAAACCAATTTAAAATTTAAAAAAATTATTTTTTTTTTAATTTTTGACAATTTTATTGAGGTAAACCTTATATACCCTTATAAAATTTTGAAAAAATTGGCACATTTTTATTCCTGCTGACGTGGCTAGATCAACTCGGCTGTTGTTGCTGATCAAGTGTATATATTAAATATTATAAGGGTCAGAAAGGACTCCTTCACTGCGTTCCAAGCTCCTTACCAAAATTATATAATTATGGTAGATTTTATAGCTTTACACCTTCCTGGTCCCCAATGGGTTAAGCTGACTATATTTTAACCGTTGCTTTTTATGGCTAAAAGCTCGGTTTGCCACCCACTCGAAAGCAGCTTCATCGGAAGCTTTTTAGCATTGACTCGCCGTTCAAGTGCAGCCGTTAACACCGCAGCCATGAAAATAGTGTTAGCCAAATAGTAGTTAGCCAAATAGATACTTCGGGGGGCTTGACAAAACAGATGAACAACTGGTTTGGCCAATGCCCCGCTCCCCCAGCAGACTCCCCCTCCGCTGCCACAAACTGTCACTTTTTGATGTTTTCAATGTTTCAATTGTAAAACAATAAAAAATAACCCAATTTATAGGCAAATAGCAAAACCCGCGTCGCGTCAGTTCGACAACATGAGCCGGCAGCTAAAGTTCCACCTGCAAGCACCCGAGGTGGATGAGGATTTTGCCACGGATCTGGTGACGATTAATCTAAATCCGAGCTGCGGCCAAACCAAGCCATCGTCTTCAGCCCAGGCCCTGGATCAGTTGCTCCTGGCCACGCCCCCCCACCGAGGCTATCCCTACGGCTATGCGGAGGACTCTGAGCCGGAGACATACTTCTGCCGGAAGAGCAACTCAACGGGACAGCTGGCCGAGAAGGTATCGCCACCACCGCCGGCGGCCACCAACATTAGCTGCCTGCGCCAGATGTACTGTCCGGAGTGCAATGAGCGGCTGCACGAGCAGGGAGTCCGGCTGGAGCGACTGCTGACCATGTGGTAAGTGTGGCTATGAATGTTGAAGAATATGTAAGGAATTTCTTAAGGAATTTAAATTAAATTTGAAAGATTTTTGTTTAAAATGTTACGATTTTAAAGATGCAAATAATCTTGAAGGTGAAGTTAGTCAATTTTAGGTAATTGCACATTTAATTTGATTAAAAATTTAAGAAACGAAGCTTCCCCTTTGAGGTAGTCAAGGCTTTAGCCCAAGAGATATTTTATATTCATTTTAGTTTCTCTCAGTTCTTTCTGCTTTTCACAATATTATTTTTTTTTTTTTGGTAAATAACATAATTTAATTTTCATTTTAATTTCCAGCTGCTTTGCCATGCTGCCCATTTATCCCTGCTGCCCGAGACGCACGAACAACGATTGCAGGGTCATTTGCGGCAAATGTGGCTACCTCTTGGGGGCATGGAAAAGACAATGACGAGGGGGGAGGACACTGCCGAGGGAGGGGGCCTGGGAAATGGAGTGGGTGCTTCGCATTTAATTATTTGTTTTGTTTAGTTTTTAAGCATTTTTTTTTGTTGACCTTGCGGCGAGTGAGATGAGCATTGCGTTGAGACTGAAGAGCCGAGGCCAAAAACACAAAATAACACAGAATTGTTGAATTCAATTTGCACTCTCCGTGTTTTTCTCTTTCGATCGAAGCATTTCTCTTTGTTTGCAATGGAAATGCCGAGGGGATTTGCCAAAATTATTGACTGGGCCAGTCGCAATGTCTCGTGGGAACGACTTGGATGCGGATTTGGAGGTGGATCTCCAAGGAGCGGGGGACACCAATTCGGCGGCCACCACGGCCACTCTAGATGAAGGTCCTCGGAAGCCGCAGGTGCGATTTTTCAGCATCGGACCGAGTAGCTACCAGGTGCGGTGTCCTCTGTGCCAGCAGAATAGCAAGACGGAGACCGTGGAAATGACCGGGGCTCTGGGTCAGCTTAGCTGCCTTCTCTCCGCCTTGTCCTGGTAAGGATTCGAGGTTTATATCTTTTTATATTTATGTGTATTATCCTGGCAGCTGCTTCCCCATCTTCGCCCTGACCTTTGTGTACTCCTGCCTCCAGAGTCGCCTGAAGACGAAGCGTGTGTTCTGCAGCAGATGCGGTGGCCACCTGGGCTTCCACTGGCGTCCCACTTAGTCGGACTTCCACTTAGTAGTAGCTCTCTAACGATCTATAAATAAACCGGCAGCTGTTGTCAAATTTTTTAATAAGTTAGCGCACACTTGAATTTATTATTCGATCATCAGGCAGTTAGGCGGTGCCTCCAAAGAAGCCACGCCACTCTGCTCCCACTCTCTGGCGCGCTCTTAGCGTACGCATTTCGATGTAGATACAAATGCAGATACAGATACATTTTTCGGGGACTCTCGATTCAGTCACCTTCTCACCGCGCTATGGCCAGCACCGAGAGCCTGGACGGCAGTGCCTTCGAGGGCGACATCTCGCAAGTGCCGCAGGTGGGCCACCTGAGCACCGAGCCCCAGGAGCTGGAGTGCCCCGCCTGCCAGGAGCTGCAGATCACTCGCGTCGAACTGGAGGCGGTGACCGTCCTACAGAAGATTGCCTGCTCCCTGAATGTGCTCCTCTGCTGGTGGGTTTTCATATATGTTACAAGTGAGGTCAGAATGATGGCACAAATGAAGAGATATATACAGTTTGAATTCTTAAAATTGAAATTAAAATTGTGGTGTTTTATGAGCAGGGTTAAAGTGGCTATAATTATATTTACTATAAAATATAAGGCTCATTAATTTTTTATAGTTCTTTTGGTCATAAATTATTAGCAGATTCTTTTTTTTATGAGACTATTTTAATTGTTCCAATTTAGTGTCTAAATTAAATGTATATTAAATTGTGACTGTAAAAGTTGTAACTTGTAAAACATTTAATTGATTATTTACAAGTATAACCTCTAAATATAATTTCTTTTTGATTTTTTAGAACTCAGCTAAATTAATCAAATGTTTTAGATGTTAACCGAGCATTGTAAATAATTTTCTTTAAAAAGTAACTATTATTAAATATGTTTTTAACTAAGGATAGCTATTATTCAGTCCTAAAATATATTCAAATATCAAACCACGTGCTCTATCTGAAATAACTCTGCTATATCCATATCCCATAGCAATCCCATACGCTGGCGGGGAAGACATGATGTCAATCACTATTGCAGCTCCTGTGGCTGCTTCATAGGACGCAACATCACCCTTAGTTGGTACAAGCGGACCCTGTTCCGCCTCCAGAGAGGTGAAGTGGAGGACAATGGACGCTGGCAGAGATTCCGGAAAGTGGAAAAGGAGCAACTGGACGAAAAGAAGCTGGGCAGACAGCGAAGGGCTCTGGAATCGAAGCTGGCTAAAGAGAATCATTAAAAATAAATTATTTAAGCAAGATTTCCACAGAGTAAATCAATTTAATTAATTATTAAAATTCATTTTCGAACCTTAGGTTTATCTTAGGGAAATTAATGACAAGGAACCAACTTTGCATTTGAAATTTAAAATGATTATGTGATGTTTATTAGAACTACTTTTTTTTTGTTTATGAATTAACAAATAATTAATTCTTAATATTGTGTGGATTAAGAATATGCAAATTCTCCGATCAACAGGTAGTAGTCTCTCCGCTCTTTGCTTTGCCCTGATCCCTCCCGAAGAGCAGGAAAGCTTTTTCCAGTTCTGGAAAGAGAGAGAGCGAATATCGCGAAAAACAAAGCAACAAAATAATATCACCGTTTGCTTTGGACACTCGTTCGTAGTGCTTATCGGGAGGGTCTTGGGGCCCTTAGGAACCGGGCCCCCTTTCAGTAGAATCGTACAGTTTGTGGTGAGAAGATCACGCTGTAAACTAATTTCACCATCATAAGAGTACCTGGTGACTTGAGGGTTCCAAAAAAGTCTCCCTGAAATGTGGATCGTTCTCCTCCTGTTGCTGCTTTGCCTGGGCCTGCTGTACCAGTATGTGAGGCGTCACTATACCCACTGGCAGCGATTGGGCGTGGACGAGGAGCCGGCTGTAATCCCCTTCGGTGTAATGGACACAGTGATGAAACAGGAACGGGGCTTGGGCATGGCCTTGGGCGATATCTACGCCCGGCACGAGGGCAAAATCGTGGGAATTTACATGATGAACCAGCGGAGCATACTGATCCGTGATGCCCAGCTGGCGCGCCAGATCATGACCAGTGACTTTGGTAGCTTCCACGACCGCGGAGTCTATGTGGATGAGGAGAAGGATCCCTTGTCCGCCAATCTCTTCAACCTGCGAGGCGTTTCCTGGCGGAATCTGCGCCAAAAGTTGACGCCGTCGTTCTCCTCGGGAAAAATCAAGGGCATGTTCGGCACCATTGACGAGGTGGGCGACAAGCTGGTGCAGCATCTGGAGGGAGTTCTGGACCAGAGTGACGAGGTGGAGATCAAGGATGTGATGACCACGTATGCGGTGGATATTATTGGCTCCGTGATTTTCGGCCTGGAGATCGATAGCTTCAAAAATCCGGAAAATGAGTTCCGGGAGATCAGTAGCTCGGCGAATAGGGACAGGTCTCTGCTGCTCAAGATTCACAATATGTCCATGTTTATATGTCCAATGTAAGTAATAGTTGTGTTTATACATATATATGCACAGTACTTGAGATATTTATTTCATAAATTATTGTTGCACTTAAAGTGCCAAGGCTGCATCTATATTTAGATTTTGCATTTAAGTGCTCATATTTTTGTAGTCAGTAGAAATCGGAAATAAAATAATTCTATGTTTGGATTTCTTTACTTCTTATCTTAAAATTAACAAATAATCATTTTCACACAATGTAAAATTAAACTAATTAAACTAACGATTTTTCTTTCGACTTCCTTTCAGAATCGCCAAGCTAATGAACCGCTTGGGCTATGAGAGCCGTGTCCTGACTTCCCTGCGAGACATGATGAAGCGCACCATTGAGTTCCGGGAGCAGCATAACGTGGTCCGCAAGGACATGCTCCAGCTGCTCATCCGTCTGCGTAACACGGGAAAGATCGGCGAGGACGACGACGAAGTGTGGGACATGGAGACGGCCCAAGAGCAGCTCAAGTCGATGTCCATCGAGAAGATTGCCGCCCAGGCCTTCCTCTTCTATGTGGCTGGCTCGGAGTCCACTGCCGCCGCTTCTGCCTTCACCCTGTACGAGCTGTCCATGTATCCCGAGTTGCTGAAGGAGGCGCAGGAGGAGGTGGATGCGGTACTAAAAAAGCACAACCTGAAGCCCAAGGATAAGTTCACCTACGAAGCTGTGCAGGATTTCAAGTTTTTGGAACTTTGCATTATGGGTGGGTTTTGGAATCAGTTTAAATTGTGTGGAAAAGTATGCGAAACAATATATTGCTGCACACCTTTGAAAATAGTTATAAATGATTTGAATTTTGTGATTGTTAAACATTTATTTTTTCAACAGAAACCATTCGCAAATACCCCGGTCTGCCCTTCCTGAACCGCGAGTGCACTGAGGATTATCCCGTTCCCGGCACAAACCATACCATCACCAAGGGCACTCCCATTCTGATCTCCCTCTTTGGTATTCATCGTGATCCTGCGTATTTCCCCAATCCCAATGGCTACGATCCCCATCGCTTTGATGCGGACAACATGAACTACGAGCAGGCAGCTTATATGCCATTCGGAGAGGGTCCACGGCACTGCATAGGTAAGTCTCGAAATTTAAATAAGAAACGGTAACATAGATTTGATTTCAATTATATTTAATCAGCTCTCCGCATGGGCAAGATCAACTCCAAGGTGGCTGTGGCCAAGGTCTTGGCTAACTTCAATTTGGTCCAGGCTCCACGCAAGGAGGTGGAGTTCCGCTTTGACGCTGCTCCTGTTCTGGTGACCAAGGAGGGTCTGAAAGTCCGTTTGACCAAGAGAAAGTAGGAAAGAAAATACTATAAGTATCCCTCCTGAAGAGTGCCTTGCAAATATATAATGATTATATTACTAATATTTTCTAAATTTATATTAAAAGAAAACTAAAAATGGAGCTGCCTACATTTCTTCTTCTATAAACTTTTGAGCTATTGCTCGATTATATAGCTTTAAGCTCTCTCCTAATAAAATTCAGCTTATGATTGTGAGCGAAAAATACATAAACAAAGGGAAACCAAACATAAACATAAACAAAAACTAGTTAGCAGCTGATTGACCGGCAAACGTGTTATGAGTTTACAAAAAACTATACACTGCTGATGGAAAGTATTGAGCCATGTAAATAAAATGTTTTAAAATAAAAAATAAAGATTTCCTTATATGAATATTTAAAAGTAAATAAAAAACCCTGTTTGCTTAGTTAGCTAAGATGCGAAATTTCAAAGTGTAATCATTTTTAAAGCACAAATGAACGCGTAGATATTCCATATGGTTCATGATATAATTTTTGAAATGAATTCTATATTTCCAAATTCTCAAAAGTATTGAAAATTTGAAGGAAGTATCCGGATTTTGAAATATTCTCCATGTGGTTGCTGTATTTTTTAGAACTGCTCCATTTATTGAATAAACAAATATTCGCAGAATGTTTGGCTGTCGATCTGGTTCTGGTTCTGGTTGAGGGGCCACCGCACAGAATAGATGACATCATGGGCTCCATGGTCATCGACAGACGCATGCCATTGTTCTCCCTCTCTCTCTCTGGGAATCTTTCTCTTAGCGACTAAACTCTCTCAAACTGCCTCCCCGTCTCTCTTTCGTTCTCCACCGGCTGGGTCTCGCTTCTGGCGGAGATCAGATAGTCAGTTAGCATGGAACAGCATCAGCAGGTGGAGAGGCTGCGGGTGAGATTGGTGCCCGCCAAAACGGCGGAGGAGCGCTCCAGGAATATCATAGCCAATGTGGTGGTGGACGATGGCCTGGTGCCCTTTATCGATGAGCAGGCGGCGGAGAAGGTGACTCTAATCCACCAAGAGGCAGCTGCTCCTGCTGCTACCAGTGCCTCCCAGCAGCCACGCCTCCGCTACTATGCCGTGGGTCCATCCACCTACAAGCTGCAGTGTCCCCTGTGCCGGGAGCGAAGTCAGGCGGCTGTGATGCGGGCAGCAAGCTGCAAGGATGCCAGCATGTGCCTCAGTTTGCTATCATGGTAAGGGGATGTCCTCAAAAAGCATCTTTTAATATTTAATATTAATTTATCTTAATCATTTACAGTATCTTCCCGCTCTTCTGGATCTGTTGCGTCTGCACCTGGTGTGGCTGCAACCGGGAGTGGACCACCAAGGGAGTCTATTGCAGTTCGTGCGGCGGCAAAGTGGGAATCCAGCGCAAGGCCAAATAGTTCATTCATCGAATCAATTAAAATTATGTTTATTAATGCCAAATATTTCACATCTCTTCTATAATTCTATTACGCATCTAACTCAATTAAAGACGCACCGTAAATCAATTCTCTTGACGCTCTCTTTTGAGGCTTTTGACTCTTTAAAAGCTCTTATTTTTGAAAAACACTGGGAAAAAAAGAAACTCATTGAAGGAATATGAAATATTATTTCATTTTATATACGAAATCTGAAGATTAATTAGTGTCTAATGGAGTTAAAATAAATAAAAGTAAAGATTTTATTAGAAAATTCTGGTTTTATGATATTCTAGGAAATGTTGGATACGAGATTCTCCCGAGATGTTTTCCTAACAAATAGATATACAACTTTGTTTTAAAAACAATTTACTTTTGTCTCAGTGTATGCTCGCTCTCTTTCAACATCCAAAACAGGTTGTCCATTCGTCTGGCCGAAATTCGCTTTCAGTTCAATTGCAGAGCAACCATGACGACGACGCTGCCGGAGAAGGAGACGGAGCAGGAGGCCCGAGAGCGGGCGGCCAAGGCTCTGGAGGATCAGCGGGAGAACAAGATCTACCAGAACTTTGCCACACCGCTGGCGGGCACCTTTCTCAATCTGCCCAACGAGGCCGTGGAGATCAAGTGCCCCGCCTGCGGCATCAAGGATCTGAGTGTGGTCCAGAACGATCTCAAGTGGTGGGCCAGTGAAATCAATCGCATTGTGGGCTGCCTTTTTGTGTGGGTATCGAATGATATTTTTTATTCTAGAAATAAATACCTCATCGTGAAAGTCCTTTTTGCAGGACCTGTTGCTGCTGCTGCTGCTTCAACTACTATGTGCCCTGCAAGCAAACGGACAGGAGTCACTACTGTGGAAACTGCGGCTGCTACTTTGGGCGCTCCATGAAGCGGCGGGCACCCCTAAAATTAAAGGCAACCACCGACTAATTTTCACATTTTTCACATATTTTCAAAAAAAGGCAAGAAAACACCCACCCACTGCGAAACCATAGGCGACGAAAATAAAACCAAAATAAAACAGAAACTGAATCACATTCTCTCCTCTGTACTCTTACTTTCTCTTGGGGTTTCTCTCTTCTCTGATTGTTATTATTATTTTTTAATTTTATGGCTTTCAGTTCTCTTCTCCGCTGGCCTCAGTCTTCGCTTGTTTTTGAAACAGTCAACACCGCTCTTGTCCGTCCATTAAAAATGGCTCAGGATCCCAAACCTCTGTACTTTGCCGTGGGTCCTGGCCCCAACGAGATCACCTGTCCTTACTGTCGGACCAAGGCCACCACTCGGGTGGTGCGATCCTGGCTGAGATGCTGCACCAAGAGGCATCACTGTGGCGCCTGCGGGGAATACCTGGGCGTGTACCGGCGCCCACAGCTCTAGGAAGTCAAAGAAGATGTCATCCCATCCGCATTGATCATCACACGGAGAGAAAAATATTTAACAAATATTGATAGCTTTTTCTTGTCACTTTTATAAATAAAAAAAGATTCACATATTTATTAAAATGTATTTAGTTTTCTTCATGAAATTAGCATAATTAATAGTGAAAATTATTATAATTTATTATTAACTTATTATGATTAGAACTTAATTATCCGTGCATCATTTCAAATGTTGTAATCAAGGGCAATTTGAATATTTTCGATGCCTTAACTTAATTACTCGACCAACGCCTGTGCGAGAGACACACACACTCCCGAGAGAATTTGAGAAAAACCGGAGAATCTTTGAAGCGCCAGAGAGAGATCTCTGAATTTCCACTCTTCTGATCTCTTTAAATTGATTTCGCTTTCAGTTGCCGCTCGTTCTCCAAAGAACACACATCATCATGACCGTCGACGAGCCGGAGATTGTGACCATTAGTGTCAGCCACAAGCAGCAGGTGGGTTACCTCAAGCAGGACTCCACCTGGCTGCAGTGTCCCTCCTGCGAGAAGTACGGAATGAGTGTGGTGCAACTGGAGGTAGTTACGTGTCTGCAAAGATTTCTGGGATTCACCAAACTTTGGTTTGTAAACAGAGTGCCTCTTTGAAGAAGTAAATTCTGAGTTTTTTTATGAATAATAAATTTCTTTTTAGTAAAAAATGGCCAGGTCGCCAGGACATCAATCACTATTGCTTACACTGCGGCTGCTTCATTGGAAGATTTGTGCCCATCAACTGCACGGAACGGTGGCTCTCGCGATCCGCCCGCAAGCAGGCGGCCGTGGATGAGATGACCCTGAAGACGCGACCCAAGGACTGCGCTGAAAGAGCTCAGAAGTCCAGGGAAAAGATCCTGGCCAACAGGGAGAAGAAGCGGGCCGAGAAGGCGGCCAAGGAGGCGGGCAAGATCCAAGACCAAACCCAAATAGCTGTGCACCAATGAGGCAAGTCAAGTGGTTTCTGTATTGACTAGGGCAAAGCTCCGCAGAAAGCTCTCCGCCTTTGCATTACACTTACTTGCTGACACGAACAATTTGATAAATTAAATATATATAAAAAATTAAACACATTTCCTATCTGAGATCCCTGCCTCTTTGGAGGCCACGAATTCCTTGCTGGGCTTCACGCAGTTCTTCTCGCGGTCGTAGATGCCCAGGAAAGCGCGACAATTGGAGCAGTAAAGGTACTCGTGGCTCTCCAGGAACGGCAGACAGCACCAGGGCCAGCAGGCGAAGATGCAGGTGCAAAGAGCTCCGGTGGCGGTCATCTCCGAGGCGGTCTTGATCAGCGGCCGTTGGCTGAAGCCGCACTTCGGACAGAAGATGTTGCCCTCCGCCGGTGCCCAGTGCGTAATGGATGCCCTGAAGCTGTGCTTCCGGTTCAACTTCTCCTTGTCTGCAAAACAGGAGCAGGGGCTGGACCGCGCGGATACATGGCCATTAGCACACTTGCCATTCTTTTTCTTGTTGGTTAAATCTGGATATATGCGAAAGTGTTACAGAATCGTCCCTCATAATCCTGCTCACTTACAAGTACTCACTGCCGCCTTGGCCATCTGTGTCTCTGAAAAATCATCCTCGTTCCAATCCTTCCCGATCAGCGATTGCAAGTTTTTAATCTTCTCCCTGGCCACGGCAAAGATCTCGGGATGATCCTGCTGTATGTGAAGCACCATCTGGCCGGGATCAACGGGAGAGCACTGGATTTCCTTCATGCACTGCAGGCAGCGCAGTGTTTGCACATTGTTCAGTGAAGACATATTGTTACGTGAAGACATATCGTTACGTGAAGACATATTGTTGCGTATAAAAAAAATCTTTCTATGTAATGTGGTTTGTCTTTTCTTCTTGTGATTCCTGGTTCAGGTTAATCTGTGAGCCGAAAACCTAATGACACCTATGGCTGCGACTACTTAACTGCTGTCAATCAAGATCTTGTTTGGGGAAATGTGATGGATTGGTGTCGCCTTAGTTGGGAAAAGAAAGTACCTATACCATATTAATACTTATACTTTCACCATTAAGAGTACACTTGCTATACTTACTTACTTACAATACTTAGTATTGGCAGCAAAAATAATTAAAATATGTGCTGAAAACCAAATTTGGGATATGCTTAATTAAAAAGGGATATTTTTTTATTTATTGCTTAAAGAAATTATGCAAGTTTACAATAAGAACTATTTTGCTTTCTTTGTTGAACTCAAAGTTTATTTCTTTCTTTTCTAGCTTCTTCTCTCCTCGTTGTCTTGTCTCGTTCTGCTCTCTTATTTTGTTGTCTTTAATCGTTGCTTTGATCTATATTTACTTACTCGCTCGTTTTAATGGTTGTTTTTTAGAATTCGTTTATTTTAAAAAGTTTTTAAGCTAATTATATATTTAAAGAAATTATAATAGACTGAAATATATAAAACACTTAAATATCTCTCGTTAATGCTCAATCTAGCTTCTTGTCTTCTCTTTGCCCTGACTCGCCTTCTCCTCACTCGTTGCCTTTACTTGTTGCTTTGATCTTTACTTACTCGCTCTTTCCATAGTAGATAGTTATCTAGGATATAATCCTTTTTCCATTAACTGATTATTATCAACTGAATATTAAATTATATTCCTTTTAGTTTATCTTTTTTCCTCGCTTCATGTTAGGGTATGTGATTGCGACCTTTTTATTTGTATTTTTTTTTCATAAACTTAAAACCAACACTGTGCGCATTAGGATTTATTTTATGCAGATGTGTGAAGTGAAGGGCTCTCAGCATCAATCAGCTTAGGCTGTATGAAAGGACTCGTGGCGCGGCGCCTTCAATAAAGCAAGGACCAGCAGGTACTCTGAATGTTATTGTGTTATTCGGGCGGGATACAGGACCTCAGGCCCCATCATCCTGGGGACCGACTTATCGACTTAATCCAATCGCCTGCGAGCACCCTGTATCCATAATGCTCTTTGGCTGCGTCAACATTTTATTGTCAGTCATTTTCCAACGAACCCCACCGCTGCCACGCCCCCCGTTCTACGCCCAAGTGATTTTCAAGGGGCGTCCTCACATCACACATCTCGTTGGCGGTGGCACACCCATTCCCATTTCATTTTCCTAAGGCTTTTCGAGTGTATTTTTTCACATTTTGTCAAAATTGATTTTTTACTGCACTTACGGCATGATGCGACCGTTTTGGGGTTCCACATGGCTCCACATGGCTCCGTCAACTTGATACACTTTGAAAATAAAGTGATTTAATTTGATGAGAATTTAAAATATTGATTTATTTGGCACACATTTTTAAAGAGGAAAGTGGGAATTTTCCCTAAATCCTGGGCTTAAGTGTGGAGAGAATATTTATCACAATTTATTTAGAGTTTCTTTCTGTGTAGAGTTTCCCCGCTGCTTCCCGCTTAACACTTCTTGTACAAACCTTTTTTTTTACCTTTTTTTTTTGTTACGGCATTGGCATTGCTCATACGCCACGTTGTACTCTGTACACACAAAGAAGTCGCACCCAAAAAGCCAACGCGTGTTGCTGTCATTTTCCCCAATCCGTTTGCATTTATTGACTTTGTTGGTGTCCTCCATATACAGTTTCCCTTTTCGCTTTCCTCTTCCTCTAGAGGTTTTTCCTCCTTGTCTACGACGCCCTCGAAGAAGATGTCATTAGAGCCGGCAAAAAAACGAATCCTGCCAGAGGAAGAGAGACAAGGAATCCTTTGGAGGTAATGCGTGGCCGGAGGCTGTGGGCGATTTGCATTTACCTAGAACTGGAAAACTCTGGAGCTGTGAAACACTTGCTCCGGATACGTTTACGCCGACATAAGTGCTCCAATATAATTTGACTCGATTCTCGTTTATTCTGTTGCTTTAGCCGTACTTACACATAGACAATACATCGTACATTCAATGTCTAGGACTAATATAAAAATACATTTCATTTGTTTATCTTTTTGCTTGTTTTGTTTTGTTTGTTTGTTGTTGTTTCTGTTTTTCCTCATTGTTTTTCTTGCTGTTTTCCCCCATCTCGTGTTGGCTTGAAAGCTTTGGAAGCTTGCTTGTTAACATTTGCTTTCTTTGAATTCGATTTGTTCGGTTTGATGCCATCCTAATCCTGGCCAGCACTGGCTTATCCCTTAACCTGCTCCTAAGTAGTTTCAGCAATGTCTACGATTATTGGTCAGTTTGTTGTGTGTCTGATCATTTGTTAATATATTATTTTGGTGCAATTAATCCTTGTTTCTGTGTGTGTTGTGTGTGTGTGTCCGGGTGCGTGTGTAAAAACATCCTTAGTCTAGGCAAACATTCGCTGTTCGCTTGTAAAATTGGACTATGCTTAAAATATGTACACTGGATCGTAGTGGGTTAACTTTGCCTTCGCCCCCATCTCTGTTCCTCCCCTTAACCTATACCTACTCGCACACACACACACACACACACGCACGCACACACTGTTTTATTTTTGAGGCACATTCAGTTTTGAATCATTTTACAAATTTATAAAGTCTGCACCCTTCCGCATCGCTGGCACCCGTAACGTAACTAATTGTAAAAATTAAAAATTGATTTAACTTTACCTTTGCCAGGAAAAAAAACAGATTCATGGAAAGTTTGGCCCGGGGCCAAAGGTTATACTCCTGCAAGTTTAATGCATTTATCACTATTTTCCGGCCTCGGGGCGGTCTAAGGGGTTGGGGTGGTGTTTGGGGGTATTTCCAGGGGCTTCTCCCAGGACTTAAAGCGTGTTCTGTTTGGCAGCCTCGCCGCTTTTGGCAGTGGCGTCGGGTCGCGAACGTGGGCGCCTCTTCGGCTGCAGCGAATAAAGTCGTCCGCTGCGTACTCGCGTCTGCGGCTCGCACTCCAGTCGCCATGTGCCAGGACCTCCGCTGAAATCAAGGCTTAAGGGGGTTAAGGTTGGCCCAGGAGGGTAAGTTAAAGCCTCACTCACTTCATCTCCAGCTTGGCCAAACGCTGCTTGATCTTGGCCTGGCTGGCCGTGTACTCCGCCAGCAGACGGGCCAGTCGCATGTTTAGGTTCTCCACGGAGAGCTCCAGCTTCTCAATGCCGCCCTCGATGCTGTCGTGGACTCGTTGGGAGTCTGAAAAAGTGGAGGGAAATTTTCAATATTCAATTAACAACTTTTCCAAGTTACTGGTTTGCCAAAAAATTTCATTTTAAAGGGAATTCAATTTGAAGTAATATGAAAGTTAAGGTAATTTATATTGATTGTTGTAAAGGTAAAAAAAAAACGAGAGCTTTAAATGTACTTTAAAGATATCATAAATCTATATGAAATCCTTTATAAATCTTTTTAATATGCATTCCATTAAGATTAATGATTTTCACAGCTCAACAATGATTAAATACAAATATTTATGGCATAATAATTCCCACAAATTAAAGTAGATTTATTGTTGTTGCGTAAACTAAGTGGGCCATAAATTAAAAATATTTATTTTGTGCTCTCAAATCCATTGAGCAAGGATAATATTCAATGTTTTTCTACACACATTAAATACTTCATGAAATATTAAACTATTAGTATTTAATGAAGTCTCCAAACAATAAAAGTTCATTAATACCTTATAAATGATAATTAAATCATAACTCATAACTTACCAGCAAATATCTGCTCATCCAAGAGCCCATCCTTGCGCAGCAGCTGGCATCCGCGCTGAGTGAGCGTGGATCTCGCCTCCGGATAATCGGCCAGCGTCTCCCACAAATCCCGCTTCGCCAGACAGAACAGATCCGAGTAGCCCAAGGATCTCACATTGGCTGTCCTCCGGTTGCCTGTCCGATTGCCGGCTATCTCCAGCACGGAAACCTCACCGAAAACGGAACCAGCGCCCAGAGTGGCCAGCACGGTGATGCCATCGTCACCCACTACGGAAAGCTTGCCGCGCTTCACGATATACATCTCCTTGCCCACGTCACCCTTGCGGCATATATAGTCGCCGGGACTGAAGACCTGCAGCTTGAGCTTTAGTACCAGGGCCTCGAGGAGACCCGGTTCCGTGTCGTGGAAGATGCGCACCTGCTTCAGCGTATCCATGTGCACCTGAATGGCTATCTCCGCCTTCAGCTTGTCCGGCAGGGCGGCCAGCACTCGCTCCTCGTCGAGGGCACCACTTTGCGACCATGTGTAGGCGAACCATCGAATCACCCGTGCCTCCAGCTCGTGTCCCACGCGCCGGAAGGCCATGTACTGCTTCACGCCGTCCATGCGATTCTGGAACTCTACGCGGGCCACGTTCATGTTGGAGATCATGGAGCCAATGTTACCTGGAGGCGGGGTGGAGGAAGAGAAGGAAACTCGGTTAATGAATGCAGGCGGCAGGCTGGGCCGGAATGGCCATTCATCTTGGCCGCTTCATAACCGGCTTGTACAATGAAACTGAAGCCACCAGTGTGCCGTGCTACTCGGGGATTCCGGCTTTCGGCTTTCGGCTAATGCGGCACAAAGGCAACTAATGGCGGCACTTCCGGTGCCAAACTCACGCACACACACACATTCCCTTCTCTGAGAATAACGGGGTGGAATGGCGGAGTGACCTCCGGGCCACTTGGCAAAAAATAGATTCTGAATTAGATTTGCTCCCAAATAATTAATCTCGAAGGACGATTTAAGAAGGCTTTAAAAAGTTTAGGGAAATATTTTTCAGATAAATGAAGCTCATAATTTCAAGAGTACATGTATATATCTTAAAAAACTGTACAAAATTTTAGTTGGAAAATAAAATACTAGCAAATTTATCAAACAAAAAATGTTTTTTTTTTCAAACCAAATAAAAATTATTATTAATTTATAACAACTAATTAAAGTACTTGACAAGTTATTTATGTTAATACTATTATGCTATGTTTTTTACAAATTATTTAATAAACTTGATGCCTCAAACAAAAGCATACATTTGATAAACAAATGCAAATGCCAAAACCCTAAAACCTTCAGATTTATTTACTTAAAATAGTATATTTATAATATATATAAATACCTTAAACTTTTTGTAACATAATTTTTTAATAATAATTGCAAAACCACATGAATGAATAAACTTCAACTAATTAGTCTAGAATGTGGGAAGAAAAAAAGAAAACCAAGATGAATAGCTTTTGTAAATTTCTGTGAAAAAAACACTCTTTAAAAAACTAATTAAAAATTTGGACCAATCAAGGCGCATTAAGAACACGGGAAAAATGTAATTTTTCTACATAAAAAAAACCCCTTGAAAGGACATCCTGCAAAAAAAGTCTAGCTTTAAGGGAATACATATTTATAAGACTCCCACTATAAAATTTCCTGGTTTCTATCTAAACCTATAGATGTACATATGGCATTCTTTTCTGCCAGTGCATCCGTCAAATTGTCCTGTCCAAACGAACTCGGCATTCATCACAGTAAGTAAATTTGTTTGCACAGCGAGGTCGTGGTCGTGGATGTGGATGTGGATGCGAAATGTGAGGCTTGGAGCAGTCTGGCAGCTGCCGGGAATGCGACTTGTTCCGAGGACGGTAATGGCAGCGATAAGGAGGACGACAAAAATGATAAAAAGGCACGTTTGCCAAAAAAATAAAGGAGAGGAGAAGGAGCAGGAGCAGGAGGCAACAAATCAACCCGGCAAAACAAAACAAAATGGCAACGAACGAGACGAATACAACACAGACTGGGAGCGTAATGAATAATGTGGGTCGCCAAGGAGGAGGCATGGAGGCGGAGGACGACCCACACGACCAACGACCCTGACGTGCGTGGCTGTAAATTAATACCCATTGATGTCACAGATGTCACTCTGGAACCAATTAAACGATCAGACAAAATATTTGCGTAAACAGGCGCAAACAGAGGACCCAAAAAGGATTTGCCAGGGACACACGCTGACCCACTGAAGTCCTGAGGCCCTGGGACTTGGAACTACTGTAAAAACAGCATAGGAAATTGGGGGTAAAATTATAATAATTCCTAAATGAGGGCAGACACATTTTTCTTAGAAACAAATTACCGTTCTTAGAGAATATTTTTTAAAGGCATCGGTCCCTTTGCTTCCGCCTTAAAAAAGGACTTATATATTAGCAAAAAAAACTCACCCACAATGGTGGCAAAGATAAGAACTCCCGCCAGGAAATCGGCCACCACGAACAGATACTCCACATCGTTCTCCGGCGTCGGCGTCTCTCCAATGGTGGTCAGGGTCAGCGTGGACCAGTAGAAGCTATAGATGTACTGCCGCTGAAGCGTGTTGTTCCGCGTTCCATTCAGATTATAGACCCACGAGTCCGAGCTGAATCCGATCTCGTAGCTGATGGCAAAGTACATGCAGGCGTTCCAGTGGATGAGCACCAGAATGGCCAGGACCACCTTGCAGATGCGGAAGGCATTCGGATATCCAGTGGCCGTCTCCGTTCGATCGAACCACTCCCACAGCCGATTAATCCTCAGGAGGCGGTTCAGGCGAACGATGACGGGACAGGGCAGGTACAGGCTGGAGCAGGTCTCCGGTGGCCACCAGATGTAGGCCAGGTCCGTGGGCAACATCGACAGCACGTCCAGATACCAGCCCTTCGTGTGGAAGTAGTGACTGCGCAGCCGGTACGCGTCCCGCACGAGGAGCCCCTGGTCCAGGAATCCTGCCAAGGATAAAGGCGACATTCAAAGAGGGGTGGGTTAGCTTTGGCTTTGACTTGCTCTGCGGTAGCGGTGACCCAGAGCCATGCTCCGGGTGGTGATGGTGGTGGTGGTGGAGGTGCCTTCTTTTGTTTCAGTCATGCCTTTTGCCTGCGCCATGCGGCGACAGTTTTTATAGTTCTTTGGATTTTTTTAAGGGTTTTGTGGGATTGATGAATGTGTAAATACCCTGGGATGTTGGGGGGTTTCAGGAGGAGTTACTTTTAAAAATGATTAACTATTCTTCAATATTTTAAAGGTTCAAAATTAAGCTATACTTCATAGCTGAAGATTTTTTAGTCAGCTTTAACTTTCTTCTAGCAAAAGTTTAAATTAAATTTCTTATATTCTCAAATCAAAAATATGCTTAAGACCAGCATTAATTAATCTAAAACAAACCTAAATATTTGAGCAGCTGACAGGAAATTGCAATCTAGAGCGGAGAAAGGGAAACTCAACATAAAATACAAACACTTGTGGAAAAGTTGAGATGGTTTTCTTTGGGTTAAAGAAGCTGAAAATCAAACCTAACTCTCTCCAAGGTTCAGTAACGTTTTAAATAAAGTGTAGGATATGTTTTTTCAAATA
The DNA here is from genome assembly GCA_008042585.1 of Drosophila punjabiensis. Lineage (NCBI taxonomy): Eukaryota > Metazoa > Arthropoda > Insecta > Diptera > Drosophilidae > Drosophila > Drosophila punjabiensis. The sequence continues at coordinate 30,266 of VNJR01003435.1, read as the reverse complement.
CATCCTTTAACCCATAAATGTCACATATCTCACACATCAAATTAGTTATGCCTTTCAAAGCCGTAACTAAGGGGTACCAGAACGTTTGTTGCCATTGTATAAAATGTCAAGGTTGGCTTATCCCCTGCATTTGGCAACTGAACCACTCCCACAATACCCACACGGACCCACCACACCCGCACCCGGAGCTGGAGCTGGCAGGACTCGTCTACATATGTGGGATTCACGGACAGAAATGGGTTTCATATGCGTGGCAAATGGCTTTGCCGACAGCATCGCTGCCATTGTCTGAAGGCGGCTTAGTGCCGGTCTCATTTGCATAGGTAAATCTCAAATCTCAAACACGCAACTGAGCGGGAGTCGGATGGGGGGATGATGGGGGGCTGGAGGTTTCTGAGGTTGCGATGTGCCGGGATGTGTGACGGGTCAGGTGCTCACCCTCGTGCATGTGGACGAGCGTATCCAGCAGATAGATGAAGTCGCACAGGTAGTCCAGTGTGTACCACACCGCCGGTGCGCTCTTGTTGATCTCCCAGAAGACGGCCCGTCCGACCACGAAGATGATGTTGTACAACACCGCCAGCGAAACGATGGCCAGCCACTAAGAAAATAAATTCAAATTAGTGCTTAAATTTAACATCTACTTAATACTTAATCTTTTAAACTAAAGTGTGTGTTATGTAATTGGTTTAAGACTTTAAGCTTTCTCTTGTTACACATGCAAGTGGTGGTAATAATGTTCTTTGCCAAATGTGACTCAGATTCCATTTGGCAACTCCAGTTGCGAGTTCACTCACCCGGTAATGCGACTGCAGAGTGGGATCCACGGAGAGACGATTGCACAGGACACTGGAGCCTCGGATTTCGCTGGAGAGGGCCGCATCCTCCATTGCCGGACAACCCTTGCCAATCTTGTCCGTATTGGTGGTGTTGGAGAACTTCTCAAGGAACCAATCCGGCGGTTTGGGACGATTCCTTTTAGTCAAACGCTGGCGAAGGGCCTGAAGGGTGCGTCTCAAAGCCGATGGCTTGCTATGTTTACTTGGTTCCTGCAGGGAGAGAAATTAGGAAAAGTAATTCAAGATTCTTGGATATATATAATAGTTTAGAAATATTCTATAAATATTTGTTAGATCTCAAACATTATCAAGATTGGATTGTAAATATTTGATAAAGATTTTCTCTCACTGCAATCGAGATTGGGTCAAAAGTGGGTGGTTCAGACATAAGTTCTGGGATAAAAGTTTTCCCCGAACGTTTACTAATTGAAGCGTTTTAGTGCTCCGGTTATGGGTATCTCCATTTTCTGGGTTCTCCTTCCACTACAGTCCTCCCCCCACTGCGTTAACCACATTAAAAGTTGGGCAGCATCCAAGTTTGGTGCTTAAATTTTGTTATGTCTGCCAGCTGAATGACGCGGCCAATTGCTAGACAGCTGAAAAACTAATAAAACTACAGATTTAATGCGGTTTAAAAAGCATTTCATCTGCTCTGTTTCATTTATTTATATTTTTCGAGCAAGGGAAAGCCTTTTTGCTGGATTTAATGCAGATAAAAGGATTGAACAAAAAATGAAATAAATTATGAGAAGGATATTTATATTATTTTTTCGTAGTGAGAGGGTTTCAAATTGCTGGAATAATAAATTAAGAGTTTTTAAATGGATAAACCATAATACTGAAGTCCTTGAATTAATGTAATGAATTGTAAATTAAACACAAGGAAGGAAGTAAATTAAACATAAACAATAATAATATTGTATTCTAGAGTTTTATTATTTTATTCTAGAGTTAAAAAATAAATTTATTATTTTAAAACTAACAAATTCAGTTAAAACTTAAAATACAATTAAGCAATCTACATATATTTTTAAGTACTAGATTCCACTAGACCAAAAATAAACATTATTCAGCTTCTACACTTTTCTAAGCCTCAAGAAATCCCATTCTTTTACTCTTTCGCAGGCTTCGGTTTCCATGAAAACTTTCTAGGCATTAAAGGCGTGTGCTTGACAGTCTAATAAACGCTTATCAGCCGCCGGCAGCGGTTAATCCATTAAGCTATCCTTAGCTTACAAAAAAGCAGAAAAAAACTCAAGAAAAAACTAAAAAAAAGGGGGCTACGAGGGCAAGAACAGAAAATATGACGCATACGCCTCGTTGGGCGGGCAATGGCAAATGGCAAATTGCAAATGACAATGCAATGCCACGCCCCCCGCTGTGTGTGCGAGTGTGTAGGGATGGGGGTAGAGGGTGTAGGGTCTGAAGGTCACATGTGTATCTATGAAGGTGGATTTACCGCATCTGTCTGCTGTCCCGTTATGGCGGATATATCCAGCGACTGCACCATGATGTCTCTGACTTTGAAATGTCGCATGCAAATCGAGTGAGCTGCTCCTCCTGCTGTTTCTCCTCCTTTCACTCGCTCTCACTTCCTTTTGCGTTTTCACTTCCACTTTTACACTTTTATACTTTTCCACTTATCCAATTATCGAGTTCTGCAGCGTGATTCTACCGAATTTAGCCTGCGGCAATAACAATAAACGGCGGCAATTCCGATTACTTATTTGGCCAACGGCTGCGCGCATGCGCTCATTCAGCTGGCGGCGAGCGGGCTTCCCAAACTGTTCGCGCCGTCAGATGCCGCCAAAATGCGGCACTTGACTTGACTTCGCCCGCTGCCATCGAAGGCCGGGCAGCGACGCTGGCAGAGGCAACGCCACTGACCAAAGCACGACATCCATACGCAATATGGTACAGTGGAGACTCGCTAGGGCACTCGTTAGGTTTGCAATGTCACAAATAATACTTATAGGTTTCATAAAGAACGAAAAACCCTGAAGAAAGTCTCTTAAAAGGCATCAATTCAGTTATTACATTTTTTTTATAAATTATTTTGACTGCTAAATTAAATTAATATATAAAATAAATTAATTGACTGCTATCTTAGTTTAAAACATAAATGTAATATATTTAAAATATGGCCGGAAGAACGTTTTTAAAATTATTCCACAATAACAGGACAAACATTTATTTAAAGCAACTATTTTTAATAAAAATACTTTGCTGCTATCAAGCACTTTTAAAAAATAAATTTTAAACTTGATGAAAACGAGTTAGATTACTTTTTAATAGAAGTATTTTTAGGATTAGTTTACTTTTTAATAGATGTATTTTCTAAACTTTTAAAATGTACTTAAAAACATACAGAATATTCGGAAAATAATTAAGAAACCATAAAACATTTCCCGAATTTCCGAGGTATTTTCAATTGCAGTCTCATAAGTCTCTCTATTTTTCATATTACACCTTCCAAACCCACTAAAGTTGCCTTTAAAGAGCCTCCACTGTACTAAAATCAAGAGGTTTTTGTTTTTTTTTTTTCCAGGTGTTGTTGTCAATTCGTAATGCTGTTTTGCCATTTTCTTAATTTGCATCGCCACTCATCGAGCTGCGGCGTTTTAATTAATTAACTTGCAGCCACAGCGGATGATGATGATGTCTCCAGTGACCGAGGTCCTTCGTAGCAACGAAGATCCCGGAGCTGGCAAGCAAGATTGATGACACTGCCCGGCGTTTGGCGTTTTCTCTAAATGCTTTTTAATTGGCCGGGCCAATACCGCGGCTTCAATTAAGCTAAAAGGCGGACCGCGGTCAGCTGGGGGCGGAGGAGGAGGGTTAACTTGGGCATAAATTAATCGCAATTGATTTGACGGATAGCCAGTGTTTTTGGGAAGATCAATTTTCCCCCCCGTCGATATTTCTGATTTTCAATGAGCTCATCAGCCGAACGAACGGCAAAACGATTCGCCAAACGCAAGGTTACGCACAAAAATCGAACGGCTTTTAGTATTATTTAACTTATTTTATTTTATTTCTTGGCCGTACTTGAAACACTGACCCAGCAGCATTGGCATTATCATCGGACCACCGGACCTGATTGGCATTCAGGGCACAAAGGCCCAGCGTGAAGCTCACAATAAATTTCCATAATTGCGAGTCCGTTAGGTCGAAGTCCGCCCACCGCCCACCGCCCAGTCAACTCCCCCACCTGTCCAGGTAACTTTATGCTAAGCGAATCAAGCGTTTTCATATAGACGTTTATGGCACGCGTGGGCATTTTATGCTCACTCCATAAAAACATGACTAAGCCGGCATTGCACCATAAAAATCGGGTTAGGAAAAAAGACCAAATAGCTAACCCGTAATTGAGGAAGTAAAGCCAATAGAGTTGTAAACTCTGGAGTTTATTAACAGTCGAGCCAATAAAATCTATTTGGGAAATGTTATGGAGTTATTTGGAGACAGGCAAAAGTGCTGGGGAATTGAATACAGAAATGTCAGTGGAATGAAATCGATTATGAATATGATTTTGGAGTTTTACTCCCCCTAAACTATATATTCTATCTTATCACTTAGCTGTTATTATTCGAGGTGTTCTCGGATTTCTATTTGATGTAGAACCCATGCAGTGAGCACACTGATTAACCTGCGCTTATCATCTCCCAAAGAACTAAACTATGTTAAAGCCTTTTGTTTTTGTGGATAGTTCGCTTGTGGTAATCATTAACCTTTTACTGATTTCTGGCTTGGTAAAAGCCTGAAAAAAAACAACACCAAATAAGTTGAGAAAAATCGGTTATTCGATATCTTATCACACAACAACCAGGTCGAAGTGGGGGCTAAACCCCTTTGGGTTGTTGTGGACGAACCCGTGCACTTTATCACTGGCCTGTTATTGATACAGGCGATAGTTGGATATTTATTTGATTGTGATTTCGATGGGAACGTGAGAAATTATGCAAATTGCGACGCAGATTGGATGACCATAAGCCCTGATGTTTATCGGATGGCAACAGGCGTCGAACATTGCTCTAAACGATAACAAGGTCCGTTTAATAAACTGACTAATGCCTTTCCCACTCCTCTCTCTCTGTGTCCTGTTTGTTGTGTTTTTCCACCCAAAAAAAAAAGCAGAAAAAAAACAAGCTACAAGGGATCGAATCAGAGGAGAGACCCTCATCAACATGGAAATCCCGATGTCCCTGCAGTTGTTGCCGCTGTGTTTTTTCCTTTTCATTTTCTTGTTATTGCCGCTTCAGTTTTAAGCCTTGTTTTCAATTGTTTACCGAACGCATTAGTTGACGAGTTCAGCATTGTTTTTGCTCTTAATTCCGGCAGTTGTTTCTGTGTGTTTTTTTGTTTTTGTTTAAACGATTGTTTAGTAATTTTATTTATTGCAAAGTTACACTGGCCGCGAGCTAAGCTGCCGCCTGCGAGCGCGTTTTTTTCGTAACTGTCGATGGCGCAAAAAAAAATTTGACTAAACGGAAAGTCCGCGAGACAGACCGCACTTTCGCTGTTTGCTCTCGCTCCTTTCTGCTTTCACCCGCTCCCCTTGCTGCCCCTTGCTGCCCATTTCTTTGCCCTTCTCCTAGTGCCATCATCATCGCGTTGAGTGTCCTGCCGCCTTCTCAAATTGCACAGCAACAACTACATTATGGCGAAGACGGCAGGACAATCGAGCCAACATCTACACGGGAAGAAAAGATAAAGCTAACAAATTGCTCAGCTTAAATTTTGAATAAATAAGAGATTTTTTGAAGTCAATAATTAGTTTTACTTAAGAAAAGAAGCGATGATAATATTAATTATTATGTTTAAGTGGCTTTTTCTAGGAAAAAATAATGAATACATACGAATATCTCTTAAAGAGTTTCAGAGACTTGAAAACACTATTTTTTGATACCTAAAAGCATGCAATAAAATGTAGAATATCCACAAAATCATATAGTTTACAGATACTAAGGAATCCTTGCGAGGAATAAACTTAAATGTAAAGTTCAAGGCACACCTTTTTCGCACTGTGTAAGTACGCAGGTATGGCGAAGGCAAATAGAGTTCATTAATCGGTTTAATGGCATGACTGGATGACTGAATGACTGTACGACCAGCTGACAAGGATACACAGTGCTGTGCTGTGTCCTGTTGTGGAGGCTGTTCAACTCGAGGACTTGTAACTATTTTGGATTGGCACGAGACTTGTCATATTTTCAATGCCAATTCTATAAAATTTCCCACTTTTCCTGCTCTTAGCCCCCCTGCCCCCTGTGCTTTCTTCTGGCCAATTTTGAGTAATGGACGTTTATATAACCACAATGGCAGCAGTTTGGGGTTTCCTTAGCTTTTCTCCGCCTGCTTTTGAGCTGTTTTTCAGTGCTGCTGCTGTTGCTGCTGCTGCTGCTGGACAAACACTTGGAACACACCTCAAAAGCATTAACAACAACCGACCGAGCGAGCAAGCGACCAAGCCAATATTTGGACGACAACCACAACGATATGCGGGCGTGGAAATGGAAAATTGTAAATGGGAAACGGGAAGCGGCGGGACAGAGGGGGCTTTGAGGGCTTTTCATTTGTATTTATTTCATTGCGTTTTTCTTTTGGCATTGGTATTGGTATTGCTGTTTCTGTTGCCATTTATGAAATGACATTGAAACTGTTTGTGGCGCTGCTCTCTATATCTCTATCTCTGTCGCTGTCCCTGTCCCTGTTCCCATTCACTTTGAGCTGAGCACTTTGAGCACTCGAACTCGACTCTCTTATCTATCAAATTGGTTGTCGCCCTTGGCTCCGCCGGCGGAGAGCTCCGTCCCGGATACCAGGAGCAGCTGGTGTTGTCCCTGCTCTTCGTTAAACGCAGACCCAAGCCCCCGACCGAAATACACACTCACTTATTTATAGCCCTGCGGGTCGGAAGAAGTCTGGTTTCCTTCTTCTGCCTCTTCTTTCATAAGGAAACCCAAGTAATGCAATTATCCTGGACAGGACATGCGAGATCTGGCGGCTGATGAGTCCGCCAGCTTGCTGATGAGGCCTGCCGTTGCAGTCTCGTTAAGTTAGTAAGTTGATTCCGGCCAGCGAGAGATGTGACAGGTTCGAGATTCAAGATACGGAAGTCAAAGAAAGTCACCTTACGGATTAGGTTTGTGCCGGCCAAGGCTTTGCATTTAAAATTAGAAAATGTAAATATAGAAAATTTGCATAAGAAACTAATGGTTTGCTCTGGATCAAGGCCTTGTCTGGCTATTTTTAAACTTGCCATATTTATTTTAGGCAAGTTGTTATCAGTTTAGTCAAATTTTGGGACAACTGATTTGGGCTTAGATGTAATTTAATTCTGTTCATGTTAGTATCTATCTATCAAAATGATATCTAAATATTCTTTCAAGGAAAATATTGTTCAACGCATTTTATTAATAAACAACAAGTTCTGTTTATTTTTTATATATTTAAAAAATTTGCTAAGCTTCATGGTAATATTTAAAATTAATAGAGATATCCCCACACATGTTGCTGACATTAAATTAGACTGTTAACCCCTTTACCAACTTTAATTTTTATTTAAGTATTTATTTTATTTATTTTTCTAAACTCTTTTTACCTTCAACTTGGTTATTCAACCACTTCCTCTGTGTTAGAGTATCCGAAACTGTGCTTGGCCTAATGGGTCTCCTCAAAAAAACAGACCCAACACCTCCATTTCCCCTTTCCTGAGCCAGCACCTAGCCTTTTTTGTCTCTCTTTTTTGCAGTGTTTTAAGTCAATTGACACGTGCTAATAAAAATTTCTGCGGGTAACCGAAAACGGCATTCAACTGGCGACGCTCCGAGAGCCCGAGGGTCTGTCCGAAAAGGCAGGAGGAGGCGACTCGGGGCGATGCCTTGGCTACGTGACAATAGAGGAAGTAATTAAAACGCGATTTACGGCAAGGTCAAGTTTATGAAGGTCTGCCCAGTTCATTTGCATTAGTCTGGAATGGCGGATGGCAGATGGAGCCCAGGGCAGAGGCAGATACAGGCGAAGTTATGCAGACAAAGCGGAGTTGGCCTGGCCCGCAGCTCTAGAAACTGGGCCAATTCCAACTCCTCCTCCTCCTCCGCCTCCACCTGCAGGCGAGGCGTCAATCAATTAGAGCAATTACTTAATTACATTTCCACATAATTGAATTGTGGCCAGGGACAGAATGAAATTACAGCCTCGACGAGGCATAATGCATCAGTTATTGGCCACGGATTATTGGCCATCGTTTATCAGTGAGCTTTTATCTGCATTTACTATCAAATTGCGCATACGCCGCGTTGGCCATGCAGGCAAAATGATTTTATCACTTTACGCCATTAAGCTTGTGTTATTTTGGAAATATCTGACATTGAAAGTTCTGCTTTTACGATTTTATTTTAACAATTTTGGATTTAATTTAAAGAAATATATTCCATCAGCTTTTTTTTTTTCAATTTCAAATGCTGTACAGAAAAGCTTTTCGAATTAAAATTAATACATTTTTGGCTGAGTTATGATCAATTTGAAACTTCAAGGACGTACAAGGATATTCAGCTCCCCAAATTTAGCCTCCTTTCTTGTTTTTTTACTCACCTGTATCAGCTTCCTGCCGTTTTCCACATAACTGGGATCGCTGGCATGCGGTTGGTGGTGATGTTTCTGCTGATGATGCTGATGGTCAGCCCTCGCAATGGCCTCCTCCGGGTTATCCTCGCCCACAGCCTCTCCGAACGCCTCCTCGTCCTCATCATCATCATCATCGTCGTCGTCGTCGTCGTCATCTTCGTCATCGTCCTCGTCCGCATCCTGTCCCGCCTGCCCCTCCGCCTGACGATGATTCCCCTGACGATATCTGCGCTGCCAGCTCCTGCGCGGATAGTGGAGATGATGCACCTCGCCCTCAACGGCCATCGGTATCGAGGTGGCCGCCTGCTCGACCGTAATCGTCGCCGTTGGCGCGAAGGGTGCGAATAGACCGCCGCTAATCTCCTCCAGCGGTGGCGGTGCCATGCCCATGCCGACTGCCTGATGGGAGCCGCAGGGCAGCTGCAGTTGGGCGGGTGCCGAGGAGGCGGGGCCCACGAATCTGGTGGTTCGGTACATGGGGCGAGTGGAGAGGCTGATGGCACAGTGGCAAACGTGGAGCATAAAGAGGATAAATATTTAAGTTTTATATATATTTTGTATTATTTTTATTAAAGCGAGAAACATTAAAAGATAAAGCAGGACATTCTCTAGTTGAAGCATGAAAACAAACGTGTTAAAATAATAGGAACTAGATTTATAATTAAGTTTATATCTTTTATATACATTTAATTTGGATAGATCAACCGAAGAACTACTTCTGAATTTTGACTTGACATTACTTTTGATAGTATTTAATTTTATTCATTATTTTATATACATTAAATTGGAGTAGAAAACTTTTTTAATTTTAAACATTTCAAATTTTTATTACAAATTTAACTTTCGCTTAAACTGATGCAAATTGTTAACATTTCAACAATGTAATTAATTTTTATTATGCATTCAAATATACCTTTTACAAAAGTTCCTTGTACTTGTGGAGACTATGACACAAAAATTAGTTATAATGCAGAAATAAATTATTATTTAAATCAATTGAATTATACGTAAGACTTTGAGTTGAAATTTTTTTAAAAAGTTTTATATATTTCAGTTTAAATTTAACTTTAGGCCTTTAAAACGAATAAAGAGATAAGAGATACCCCTTTACAAATGCCAATAGTTTTTTATTTTATTTCCAAGAAATGTTATAAATAGTTTAATACATTTATAAAAAATTATTCAAGTTAATCAACGTTAAAACTCACTTGTAACCGTATTTGGGGGACTCCGTTTCGGGGCGTCTCCGGGTGGACATCATCGTGTTGACCCGATCTCCGCGGGCGGCAGCCATCATGTAGGTCCACATAGCTGGGCGATGTCCGGACGTCGGATGGGATGCAGCTAGCTACGCGGGCCACGAAAAAACCACCATGGTAAGCATGATGACCAGCGGGCAGGGAATCTGCAAGAGAAGAAGGAAGGAGAACAGGTCCCGGGTTAAGGAGGAAAACTTTGCATTCATGACGGCGGCTGGCGAGAAAGTTGTTTGTGGCTCAAGTGCCTAAACGCCCACTTGGCGGCAATTGTGGTCTGGCTCTGGCCATGCCACGCCCCCAACACAGTTGCACCACCGAGGATCCGAGCATCCGAGGACCCGGGGCAGTCATAAATGCTCCTTTCTGCGAGGCCATAAAACAGTTTGAGAGACGTAAACATAAATGCCAGCCGCTTAGTGCCCGGGAGCAGAGGTTGCGGGTCAGAGGCTGCTCCTCCTTCTCCTCCTCCCTGGGAATGTCTGCCGAGCAGCAGTAATTAAGCAATTAAATGCAAAATTCTTGGCTTACAAAATTACGAAACACACAGAGTCTCTCTGTGGTGGTTCGAAATTTTTAAAGGGCCCCTCGAGGCAGGCAACAGAAATTGTTCAGCCTGCAGCTCGTGTGGAAAAGTAGGTAAAAGTAGGAGCTCCTTGCTCCTGGCCTGGCAAGAAGGCTCTTTGGCTCATAAAACTTTGCCGGCAGGTAATCAGAAAAGCATTTCAAGCTGATAGTAAATGATTAAGAGCCACTACTGGGAGGGTCTTCAATTTAAGCTGCTCAACTTTCAGGCTTTTGTGGAAATGAAAGAAACTGTCTGGAGAACGCAATCAGCGAAGGTCGATGCATAAAGCTTAAGGTATGCAGTCTACTTCGATTCTTAAGAAAGAGGATAGCAAAAGGACCATAGATTCACTTTAATTATTATGAACTTGTGCAGAAAATTCTTTGAAAATAGGAAACACTTTATAAACTGTAGTTTAACAAGTGAAAATTACAGCAAATTACATTGAGGATAACTATTTGGACTTCCAATTAAATCTCCTAAACTTTAATCGTTTGCCAAAGCGAAGAAAAGTTCCAGGGAAAACTCAAGCACAAATTCTTGATTAACGAAGCACTTTTTGCACTTCAGTTGGTGTTAATTGAAGAGTTCTCTGGATTCTAGGGCCAGCAAGAGGAGCAGCATCACTAGCAGCAGCAGCAGCAGCTGTCCAAGTGGGGAAAGTTCTCACTCAGGCAAATAAATAATTCCGTTTAGACGCGACCTAATGATGCGCAAATGATAAATACAAGCTGCCAGATGAGCGAAAAATTTCAACAGATAAATAGAGCGACTGCAGCTGTGACTCATACAGCGAAAAAAAATCAAAAAAGGATACGGTTTTTGGGCAACGAACATGAAAAAGGGAAAGTTGGAAAGGGAAAAGGAATGAAAATGGAAATGCGACTGTGAATGCAAATGCAATGGCAGATAATCAAAACGAGCGCAAAAATGAAGAGCAAACGCAAAATTTTTTATATAATTTCCAGTCGAGTGTCTGCCACAAAGGAGGTACATGGACAAATAAGCGTCCCTTTTGAGGGGAGGATGGGAAAAAGCTACACACACAAGTTGCAGTTGATCCTTTGTCCTTTCCCTTTGTCTGGCATTAAGCGGCGTTTACTGTCGCGTGATTTTATGTCATAGATTATCTGTGGGTTGCACGCTCCTCCAGCCAAGCATTCAATTTTAAGTGCAATTTCGGTTTTTGGCCAAGTGGCCAAGTGGGAGGACAGGAGCCGGGACGGGAACCTTCGATGATTCAGACACGAGTCTTTGACCGCCCTTTCGGTCCATTGTCTCGGCGGTCTCTCTCCGAGTTCTCCGGACTCTGACTCCTGGTATTGGACAGATTCAAATGGGAGAAGTACTCGCACTACGTACCGGGTAGCCGCATCGATTTTTAGCTGTAAAATCAAAGTAAATCCATTTATCAACTTCAGCTGCAAACATTTTTCGTGCAGATAAGAATTGACTTTGATAAAATGTGGCTGTTCCTCCATGCTGTCCTGGCCAAAGCCACTTTGCCTGTTTGCATCTCTGTGCCGCTCTCCGGGAACCCCGAGAACCAATCAAAAATCCGGGGAAATTGGCTTGCAGCGGGATGCCCGGCCAATTAAACCATGAACCTCAAAAGCAACCGCAGCCGATGTGGCAGCAACTTCAAAACTAGACAAAACTTTTCGGTTCTGCCTTTGGCCATAATGCCCGCCGATCTCCACACCCCTTCGAGATGCGAGCTGCGAGTCTCGAGTCTCGAAGCCCGAGCCTCGAACTGAATTGCTAACGAGCCATAAATGTTACCAACTGCGCGTGTGTGTGTACAGGGAGAGAAAAACAAGGTCAAAACTAGATGTATCTCCAGACTGAAATCAAGATTTATTTGTTTTCTTCAAAACAAAAATGACAGGATGTAAATTTAAAATATTGATTTCTTTCGTAAAATCTATATATTAAAATATAATATATATGTTTTAAAAGGTATCTTATTAAAATAATTAATTTAAATTGCTTTAAAAACATTTAAGAAAAGATTTCTTGAGTATTTTAAGGCTTAACTTTTTAATTTATCTGTAATATTTAAAGACAAAAATATCCCCTGTCATATCCTAACTGGTTTCTCATAGGACACTTTATTTTATACACAAATTCCTTAACTTTTTTCTCCTACACCTTAAGCACCCTTCCTTTATATAACATTCAATCCATTAAAATTTCTCCCTGTGCACATTTGTGGCTTATTTGTAATGATTAAGTGGCGCTGCGGGTATAAGGAGAACGATACTGGGGGAATGTGTGAAGTTTATGCCTCGAAGGAATCGTTTACACTCGCCTCGCTTAGCGGGGATTATGGATTGACCGAGCGGAGGCGGGGCGGGACGGAAAGTGAGATACAAAGGCCAAGCAGTCCTAAATAAGTAAACACATGTCCATATTGAAAACAAATTTCGCTCTCGCGTCCTTACCAACCCTGTATGCTCCATATCCTACGTTCTCTGTCCTCTGTCCATTTCCGTTTTGTCAGCTGGGGGGATCAATTAGAACTTCCCCCAGCGACCCGAAGGAAGGGCATTAAAAATGTTTATTCAATATAGAAAGAGAACGGATCCCACACTGGCACTTCACTTTACTGCCAGCTATCGTTTTGTAATCCTCTCAGACGCATCACGTATACGCCATGTGGGTGCTGCTAGACGGGAATTTGAAGTTCAATCAAAACGATGGAAAGGGGGTGGCGGAAAAAAAGAAGAGAAACTTGAAAGCAATTTCTAAAACAGGATATCCCCACGCACAAGTACACTCACACACACACACACTCGACGTGTGTACGGGGATGCACAAAATATGCTAATGCCAATTATTTTGTGCGTAATTTGCTTTTCATGCTTCGCCGGCAAATGTGTAACTGGCGCCTCATTATGAATATTCATTCGCCGCCCCCTGTCCATGCATCCCAGAGTCACCTCCAGCGACATCCCAATCTCTCTCTCTCTGTCTCCTCCAACCCCCTTTGTTCGCTAATCATTTCCACAGCCACCAATCGCCGCCATCGACTTATCTAATCTGTTTTGGTGGTTTTGCTGCTGGCTTGATAAGTGCTTAAGGGGAGGTTCCGGGGGAAGGACAGGTGTGTGTATGTGTGTATATATCTCCCTCTGGTCCTGAAAAGGTGAGGTGACTTCAATTAACATTCGTGCACGTAATCGCAATAACGCAAATGGATTCGGGCTTTGTTTAATAAAATGTGATATTTATGGAGTTAACTGCTCCTCTTGAAGCACTCATCCCCTTCCCCGGAATTAATATGGCCACCGAGCTATCTCTTTATTAATTTGCCTCTGTGGGTGGGTGTTCGTCCCCATGGGCTGTAGTTAACAATTAGCCAGAAAGCAATACGAGTATCAATATCGGAATGAGCCAGAGTCTGGGCAGGGGCATGGAAATCACGCATACGCCGTGTGTGCGGTTCTCGAGAAATTAGTGATTTTGATTAAAAGCCTGTTGCACTGCACTGCGCTATTCCCTGGCCCTACATCCTACCTGTTTGAAGTCGTGGGGGTCCGGAGGAAGCTGAAGCTTTCCAGTGGATCCTTGCTAATCCTCCGAAACTGTCAGCGGCGGAGGTGATGCGTAATCCTATTAGCAAACGCTTGGCGTCGCCTTTTGAGTCTCGAGTCTCCTTATTATTTGCACACTTGTGCCAGCATTGGATTATTTAAGAATGCGTGCAGTAATTCCGACATGAAATTTGAATATTTTTTACGCCTCGCGACTTACGCAAATCTTTGCATATTTCCACACACAAAAAACACACGCACACACACTTTTCTTTTGAGAACTCCCGGGATAGAAATGGAAACGACCAAGCGCACATTTACATTTGTTGCTTGCTGCCCGGTATATATCGCTTTTTATTATTTTTATTATTATTATTATTATGATTCCCGCGTTTTTGTGCACTTTTTTATTGAATTAAAATTCAAATGAAATGTGACGGCTGTGCGCTCGTTATTTCCTTTTGAACGGAACCGCGCACAGGAACTGAACAGGGATCTCGTACGGATATGGGGATCTCTACGGAGAGGAGTCCGCGCCGTGTACGTTCGCTGGCCCGGCTGGCGGCGCAATGAGAGCTCCGGAAACTGAAAGCAGAAAACAGAAGCAGCAGCTGAAGCTGAAGCTGAAGCCGAGAGCCCATCGGCGCCAGCAGCTTCTCCGCTTTTCATTCATGAGTATGGTCTTCGTTCTGGTCGTCGTCGTCGTCGGCTAAGCTTTTCCCAAAAAGCTCCCTTCGCACGGAAGCTGGCCAACCTGTTGCTTGCATGGCCCCAGCGAGGAGCGCCAGGAGTCGCCGGGCATCCTAGCCAGAGTTACCAGAGTCGGCTGTTGCCAGGCCCGCAGCGACAACATAAATTAATTAAATCAATGCTCCTCCAATGCCCGTTTTTCGGTTGATCATCTGACACATTGACAAATCGACGGTGATATGGGGGTGTGAGCTGCCGGAGTGCTAAGTCCAAAGTTCAAGATTTGAGGTCATGGGCTTGGACGCTCACACCCGCTTGGTAGTCCTGGCCCCGGGGCTAACTTGGTTCATTTGCCGAAGTTGATTAATGCATGTATCGCTCCTTTATCGCTTTTTGTTGTCCTTGCCTTGATTTAAACTTGTCTGCCACATATGTCGTTCCTGGGCAGCAGAATCCTGGATGAGATGGAGAGTGGGCCCAAGCATCCTTGGCAACTTTCTTTGTTGACAAAAAAGGTGCACTGACATTCCAGCCGAACCGAATCGAACAACGCAACTAATTCGGCACGATTATTCACATGCCACAGAAATTAGATTAAACTTGGCCAGCAGATTATGTGGTTGAGCCCGGTCCATTGGGTTTCCCTCTTCCTCTTCCATTGTGGCGAGATAGAACTAAAGTTTTCCTCGAACATCTGTGCATGTCTACGATTATTGCCTTTGCCTTTAATACACTACGAAAAAAGGTAGAAGAAGGTATAGTAAATGTGCTTAAAATGAGCTCTAAGAACCTAACAATGGTATTAAAAGGGAATTTTTGAACAAAAGGAAAGCTTACACCACATAAAAAAAAGCATAGAAATATAATTAAAATGATATAATTACTAGAAATGTTATTTTCGAGTTATATTTAAAAGTTTACTCTAAAAAAAAGTGTTCAATAAAACTGAGTAAGAAATAGTTTTAAATCAAATCTTAAGTGAAGCTTTTCTCCTGGTGTACGCTTCCCCCCCTTCGAAGGAAGAGCAAATAGTAAGGACAGTTCATTGTTTGAGCCCAAAGTTCAATAGTTCGAGTCGCAAGTTCACTCACCAAACAAGATGGCAAAGGGCCAACAAGTGGCATCGCAGCGTGGAGATTGTCAGGCTGGCGCGATGTTTCCATCGCAATCCGACGGTCCTGACAGCTGCATACATTTTAATCCCGATTCCCGAAACCATTTCCAATCCTTTGCCGAAATGTACTACATGTGTTTAGTGTGTGTTCATGCGTCTGTCTGTCTGCCTGTCTGAATGTCCCTCTCCCTGCGACACAATGACTTTCGCATTCACAATTTCCAGTAATTTGTTATTCAAACACATTGCGAATCGATTATCCGCTTGGCATGCTCCCTCCAATCGAGCAAATATGCTGATTGACTTTTGTCAAGGCTTATGTGTGTGCTCCTCCTCGCCTGCGCCCAATCAGCGCCCGGAATCAGCCCCCATTCGGTTCGATTCGATTCGATTCAGCCTTTGTGCTCGGATGATGGGTGAAATGCCAAAGCAAATATAAATGAGGAAACGCGGGAGGATATGGGCCCTTGTGTTGGCTTTCACTTTTACCCGGAGCCAGGGAACTCCGACCTCCGAACGAAGCATATATAGTATATGTATGTATGGGCGGAATGCCTGACTGGTTCTATATGGGTGTGTTTCTCGTACGATAAGGCAGACAGAGTCGCGGAGGAGGTGGAGCGTTCACAATGGCAGCCGGGAGCAGAGTTCCCATAAAGTCAGTTGTGAAAATCCTGTCAAGGACTCCGGTTTAACCTTCGCCGGAGGTCTGTCTCCTCGACGCTTTAAATATTCGTCATATGCTGGATATTTATCTTGGCCAAATGACCGAAGGCTGCACGCTGCACGCTGAATGCTGAAGGAAGCAGGAAGTGGGCCACCACGGACGCCCTCCCGTCTGCTCCCCGGCCCCGTCTCAATGTCACTTGTTGAATGGAATTGATTGCCACGCAATAAAATGTAATTGCATTGGCCCAGCTTGAATTCAATGTTAAGGTGCAAGGACATTAATTAACAGCAAGCAGCAGCTGCGGTCGGTCCTGGGGTCCTGCGGGCCATCCCTCCCCCGAGCTGCTGGGGTCCCCGAGTTCCTGAAGTGGCTCTGATTGCTCGGCATGCCACTAAGCGGCCCGCATATTAATTAGAGCGCCAAATGGAATGGAATAAAGTGAGCTGGCAGCAATGCAAATATGCAAATTTTTCGGGCTGCATGTCCTGTCGATGCTTTATCATCCCTGCTGGGGGCTTCCATGGAAATAAACTGCAGCAGCAGCAGCAGTGACAGGAATTCCACAAATACTCGAATATGAATGGAAATATATGAAATACGAGCGGTGCAGTGCCAAAGGTTAAAGTTAAGCTTGACAAATGTGCGCACTTGATCCAGCTCAAGGCGAATCCTTGGGGGAGCAGCCAGTAATAGGATTGCTGGGATAATGGCACTACAATTAGGGCGATATATGTGTATATAATTTATTGAACGAATTCGCTAAGTGTGTTCCGTGTTAATTAAAGTAGTTGAACCGATAGCTAGGACTGGGTCCTGCTCCTAATTGACCTGAGCTGCTGCTGCAGCTGCTCACAGCGCTGGCACTCGCGGGTGAGCTGCTTGACGGCCAGCGCGTACTGCCGCTGAAGCTCCAGCAGCGACTGCAGCTCCTCGTTCAGCTCGTCGCGCCGCATTCGCTCCTCATTGTACTTGTGCCGCACCTTGTCCTGGGCGCTCTTCACCCCATCCACAATGGACTCGAACTGGCGGATGAAGTCCGAGCGGCCATGCGGACTCATCATGCCCTCATTGTAGGCCTCGCAGATGGAGTTGAGGAGGGCCAGCTCCTTTTCCAGGTAGCGCTTCTTGTCGTTGAGTGTGTTGTACAGGATGTAATATTGCTTGGTCTCCAGATGCTTTCCGCTCATTTCGTTGTGCAGTTCATGGAATCGTCGCTGGTATTGCGCCAGCTCGGTGCGATCGGGAATGGCGTCCAACTTTCTTTCGATGGCCACGATGCCACGATTGCGTTTGGCCAGCTGCAGGCGCAGCTCCTTAAGGCGCTGCTCTTCGCCAGCCAAGGCGGCGGCTTGAGTCTCCGCATCCTGGGCACTGAAGGCCTCCAAATCGCTGTTGGACAAAGGTTTTATTAAAAGCATATCTTCAAATAAAATAACGAGAAAGCTTATAGCTAGATCTTACTCAATTTGCTGCTGAAGATTGGCCAAATCCGTTCGACAGGACTCTTTGAACTCCGTCTCGCTCTTTTTTAGCTCCTCATGTTGCTGTAACAAGTTTTGAACTTTATCCAGCAGCCTAAAGAAATAGTTTAAAATCAAAACAGTGTCTTTAAATTTTATTGAGCAGAAACTCACTTTGGATCCGCCCTATCTGCCGTGTCCTTGTGCGCCTTTAGCTCAGCGTTGAGAGTATTCAACTGTTCCTCCATTTCCTTGGTCTTCTGGTCTTGCTCCTTCTCCGCTTCCTTCAGTTCTTCGTTGTCCTTGCAGTATCGTTTCACCTTGTGCTCCAGGGCTATTTTGGCCGCTTCGAGCCGTTTCTGCTGGTTTTGTGCCTTCAGCTCTTGGGCATCCGTTTCCATTTCCAGCTTGAAGTCAGCGTAGTGCTGCTGCAGCTCATTTCGCGCTGAGGGATCGAGATCAATACGCTTCTGGGTGCCCGTAAGGTCTTCTTTAGCGAGGGATAAGCTGCGCAGGTATTCCTCCAAATCAAGCTGTGATAATGAAAGCTTTCTTTAACGGAAATTCTTGGCTTAAATATTAAGGAGCAAATACCTCCTCCGCCTCTCCTGCTGCCTGAGCGGCCTTTCTCTCTGCACTGCTCTTGAACATCGGCCCGGGATCCCCATACTCAAGCAGAGTAAGACGAACTCTGGACACATCATCGTCCCCAGGGGCTTCCTGTCGTTCGTACAGTCTCTTGGGACCGTATAGCTCCTGTATTGCCTTAATGCGAGTGGATGCTAGACGTATTTTAGTGAGATTGTCCTTGTCGCTTTTGTACTGATAGTGATTGTGGAACTGGCCAATCGCAAATCTCTTCAATCGCTGTCCACGCTCTGCACGGTTCTCAACCTGAGAAAGACAAGTAAATGCCATCAAACTGGACTTAGGGACTTAAGATCTCAACTTACCGAGGTCTTGACCAACCACTGGATGACTGGGTGAATGGCCAGGAACTCCAGACCTTGAACCTGATGGGGCTCCAAGCTATGCGGGCACTTCATGTCAATCAACACTGTCACTATCTTCTCCACCAGAGCTCTGTGGGAATAGAAAGGAACGTGTAGTCACCTTAGCCTCTACTTGCTGCACACATTCCCTACATCTTCTGGCCAATAGACAGGCTCTCGTGGAAGAGTAGGTCAACATCCACGTCGTAGTCGCAGCATTCGATGCACCAAGTCATGCCGCCCACAACTTTGTCGAAGGCAGACAAGCCCTTTATGCGGGCCCGGTAGTAGCCCGCTGCCACCAGAATGTCGAAAGTGTCCTGCTCCTTGGCCGTGGCATCCGAGTCCTCGCGACGCTCCACCTGCAACAGAAAGCGAATTAGAAACATGGAATTCCCGCTGGACTGGTTGAGAAGCTCACCTGAACTTCACGTCCATCCTCATCGTAGCGAGTGCCCAACTTGACATTTGGCAGGATCTTGGAGAATACATCGCGGTTAGCCATGAACAGCAACGATAATTACATGCTATCACAGCGTCGGAAGCTATTGCTTATCAAATAAAATTGGAATAACACAAAACTTGGCAAAACACACAGAATTGTCAACAATAATTGAATTTCTGGGTTTTTCAAAGACTGTGCTGCGGTCACACAGAAACACTGAAAGAAATATTTTTTGCAACATCAATATTTAAAAATTTATTTAAAAACATTATTCAGCTATTTAAAATTAAAATTTGTATTCTATCTAAAAATAATTTTAGCTCGCTTCCTAAACAAAATTAGTAAAGAAAACTTCTACTTAAGCACCACCTTAGTATGACCAGAGCTTGCATTTCTTGTGGTATTTCCAATATTAATTGCTTTGGTCTCCTTTCCGCCGGTCACCGCATTTTTGGTTAATTTTAAAGAGGAGGCAGATTTTTAAAATGGTTGTCTACGTCTGCCTGCTCCAGGAGGGCATCAGCAACATCCCAAAGTTCGTCGAGAAGGCCATCGATAACAAGTACTCTGTGGTGGCCACCTCAATCAACGCCAATATGCTGCCATTCGAGCCGCACGAGTCGGATCCCACCTACCCGGCCACAGTTCTGGGCGCCCACGATTGGAACTCGAAGGTAATATTCACGTTGTCCGATGTGAATGTGGACTCACCGAATGCCAAGCTGCGGGCCCATGCCAAGGAGGTGCTCTTGAGGGACGTGACCTGGGCGGAGCATCTGCAGAACTCGGGCAACGTGATGGTGCGTCTTCGAGGCCCGCAAAACGATAACCTGGCCGCTATTGTGCGGGCCAAAACAAAGGGTAAGCTGCAGACTAAGAGCAACACCTTACAACTTATGAAAAGACCTTTTCCCCCTAGGACACTGGTTAATCCGTGTACCCATCACCAACCCGGAGTTAGCCACCTTCGAGCATCGTAAAGATGCTACAGAAGAAGAGATTGCCAAGGCGGAAACCATTGATCCGTGGTCTTGGTGGAATAACCTGCGCTTTGCCGTCGATCACAACCCCAAAGTCAGGGTGGTGCTCGAGCTAAACGACTCGGATGTGCCTTGCAAGGAGACTGTGCGTCGTTGGTTGGGAGAGCCCATTGAAGCCATCATCATTCCATCCTCGCTGTTCGTAAGGAATCGCTCTAACTACGCAGTGCTCAAAAAGGAGTGGCAGGTCATCATCGGGCACTTTATCGCGGTGCGAGCCAACATCATTATATCCACGAATCCCAACGACAACTCCTTGAACCAGTATGCGGATTACCTCAACAAGCTCATCAGCCTAAAGACCGATACGCACGTGATAAACAGGTTAGAGTGAGTTGATCTTAAGGAGAGTTCGTCTTAATATTGCTTATTATTTGTAGCTATGAACACGTTCTGGAGATTCCACTGCAGCCGCTGAGCGACAATCTGGATACCTATACGTATGAGATATTCGAAACGGATCCTGTCAAATATAAGCTTTATCAAAACGCCGTGCAGGCTGCTTTGCTAGATCGTGTTAGCGACAGTGAAGCCAAGAACAAGTTGGTACGTCAGAACCACGGTTTTTTTTGTAAATCCTATTACCTTTTTGGTTCTTTTTCTAGACAGTGATCATGTTGCTGGGCGGAGGACGGGGTCCCCTTGCCCGAGCTGTTTTCAACGCCGCTGAGCTGGCACAGCGGCAAGTTAGGTTGTACATTATCGAAAAGAATCCTAACGCCATTCGCACACTCTCCTACATGGTTAAGACGCTCTGGGCCAACAAGGGTAAGCTGTTTAAATTAACTGATACAATTTAAGTTATCTCCTATGGAATACCCTCAGATGTGCACATTTTCTCCAAGGACATGCGTGAGTTTGACCCGCCAGAGCTGGCTGATATAATGGTATCCGAGCTGCTGGGCTCCTTCGGCGACAACGAACTTTCACCCGAGTGCCTTGACGGTGCCCTGAAACTGCTCAAGCCGGACGGCATCAGCATACCCTACAAATCCACCTCGTACATCAATCCGTTGATGTCTTCCGTTCTGTATCAGAACACCGTTGCTTTGTCCATCCCAACTGCCTTTGACTGCGGTTATGTGGTGCTGATGAAGAACGTTTATCACATTGACGAGCCGCAGGCGTTGTTCGAGTTCACGCATCCCAATCGCGAGGAGAAGATCGACAATACGCGGTGCAAGGTGCTCAAGTTCACGGCGAAAAAGAACTGCGTGATGCACGGTATTGGCGGTTACTTTGACACTCATCTGTACAAGGACATCTGCCTAAGCATAAACCCGCTGACACACACGCCTGGCATGTTCTCCTGGTTCTCCATGTACTTTCCAACGGTGAGTTGATGTCTCATCTCTGAAAATGTTATTTTATTGCTTTGTTTTTCTTCAGCGCCCGCGAACAGTGAAGGAGGGCCAGACTATATCCATAAAGTACTGGCGCTGTGTGGACACCACAAAGGTGTGGTACGAGTGGCAGGTTGTGGACTCCCCCGACGACTGGGAGCACCACAATATTTGCGGCATTGGCTATAACATGCGACTGTGGGCGGAGTAGGACCTGGCAGATGCAATACCAAGTAGCTAATACATTTTTTTTGACTGGAAATAGAATCAAAACCGAAGAGACCTTAATTTGTCTGCGACTTTTATTTAGGTTTATGTTTGAAAAGTTTATAAATACTCTTAACGTACATAGATGTCCTTACATATCTGTGGGTTTTATATTTTCGTTTTGTAAAATTTAGTTAATTTCCGGTTCCACGCATTCATTTAATTAAATAATATAAAATATGTATGTTTATTTAAAGCGCTGCACACGATCGCGACATGAAATCTCTCTAAGCGAAGGCAATTATCAGTTATGTTAAGTATGTATGTATAACGTAATCCACATAGTTTAGTTTAAAGCGGAGCTGAACTGGGCGGCGACGGGTGGCGGGGCGATCGGATCTACGAGTTGACAATGTTAGCCTGCGGCGCTGCTCCACCGCCGACGGCGCCTCCGCCTCGAACGGCGATGGCGCCCTGGCCGGCGCGGATCGGTTTGGCGATCTGTGCCTGAGGCCCTCTTCTGCCCAAGTGCTTCTGTCGCACCGCCTCCTTGATGCGATCCACCTCGTATTGGTAGCGCTTGCGGTCTCGCATTGCGCCCTCCTTCGCCTCCTTCAGTGCCGTCTCCAGAGCCTTTACGCGTTCCATGGTCGTGCGCAGGCGCTTCTCCAGCTTGGGCAGCTCGCAGCGCAGGTCGGCGTTGTCCCGCACCAACTGCTTGTGCACCTTGGTTAGCTGGTCGAGATTGTTCTCCAGGAAGGAGATCTTTTGCTTTTGTGCAAGGGATCCGCCGTCCTCCTCGCTCTCCTCGTTCACCACGTTCTTGCGAATGCGTTGCTGGAAAAAGAAAGAATAGGTATGAACGAATATTGGATGATATATTTATTGCTATTTACCTGGAGATCCTGGACGAAGAGCTTGCGCAGGTTGTGCAGCGTCTGCAACTCCTTGGCCACGGTGTCCTCCAGTCCCTTGAGGTCCTTGCGAGCCTGCTCGCGTCGCTCGGTGGTGAGAATGATGGTCTGTAACTCGTTGGACTTCTCAGCCTCCTCGTGGCGCAGCTTCTCGTAGTCGACGGTCATCTGTTGGTGGGCCAAGAGCAGTTTCTGGTGGACATCCTTCATCTCGTCCAACTCGTGCTGCTTGGCGGCGTTCTCGTCGCGCAGCTCGGAAACCTGGCGGGTATGGGCCTCTCGTAACTCGTCCATTTGAGAGTCGAACATCGAGCGGAGCTCCACCGCCCGCTGTTTCTCCTCAGCATTGACGGCGGAAACGTGCTCGGCGGCCTTGAGCTTGGCGCACTCCTCCCGCAGAGAGTCGATCTGTTCCTCGAGGGTGCGCTTCTTGTTCTCTGCCTCGCGCATCGACTCCTGCAACGACTTCATGCGTGCTTCGTGCTGGGAAATCAGTAGACGCAACTCGGCCAGCTCTTTCTCGTACTCCGAAATCTTCTTGTTGGAATCCAAATGCTGGGCTTCCATGTTAGCGCAACGCTGGGCAGTATTCTTTGCCTCCGTCTTCATTTTGCTGATGTAGAGACGCGCCATGGTAAAGTCCTCCTCCATCTTGCTTGCATCTGTGCCAGCGAGAGCGCTCATCTTCAGGTCGATAGCCGATTCGCCAGATGCGAGAGCCTGGCCAACATCGCCAAGTTCGCGCAGGAGGTTGGCCAGCATTTCGGAGAGACGCTTCTTTTGGTGCGAGGTCATGTCCTTCAGCTGCTGCAGTTCCGTGGCGGTGGCGTTCAGGGCCGTCGCCTTCTGCTGCAACTCTTCATTGAGGGCGTCGATGTCCTTGTTCTTGTTTTCGATCTCCTGAGACTTTTGGTCGTAGTTAACAGCCAGCTCTTCGAGAGCTTGGAGCACCTCCTTGACCTCCTCCTTGGCCGACTCGTTCTCCTGCTGGCTGCGCGCCATTTCGGTCTGCAGGGCCTCGTACTCCCGCCGGGCATTGGCGATAAGCTCCTCCTGCTCCATCACCTGCTCCTTGAGCTGCTCGGCGTACTGGCTCTGCTGGTTGATCTCCTCGTCCTTGTCGTCCAGCTGCTGGTAGAGCCGCTCGCACTCCGAGGCCAGCCTGGCTTGCTCGTTCGCAGCCACCGAGGCGGACATGTTGGCGAGGGCAGTGCGCTGAGCGGCTTTCGCCGCTTCCGCAGCCGCGGCAGCAGCCTCCACATCGAGATTGGGCGTGCTGGCCTCCATGAGATCCTCCATGTTGATTTGCTCCTCCGCCTTGACGGTCTCGCCGGCTCGCCACCGTGCCAGCTCGATCTCCAGCTTCTCCACCTTTCCCTTGAGACGGCCGTTCTTCTCCTTCTCCTTCTCGTAGCGCCGCTTCCATTCCTCGGCAGTGAGCTCCTCGTTCACACATACCACATTCTTGACGGTCTTGGCTCGTCGGCCAAAGTCCAGGGTGGACTTGGTCTCAGATTCGTTGAAGCTGGCCGGTGAGCAGCAGATGACGATGGTTGTGCGTGCGTTGCCTCCCAGCGACTCCTGCAGGATGCGCGTGAGCTTGGAGTCGCGATAGGGGATGTGCGTTTTGTTGCCGTCCGCCAGCGCAGAGATTACATTTCCCAGCGCCGATAGCGACTTGTTAATGTTCTTGGCTTCATCGAGGACCGTGCCCTCGGCGCCTGTCTTCGAAACCTTCTCGGAACCCGCCAGATCGACCAGGTAAAGTTTGCCGGAGAGTTTCTTTTGGTTCTCCAGATTCTCCTGTTTCACGTTAATGAGGAATACTGAGTGCGATCGGGAAGAGTGCTCGTTCATGTCTGGAAAGGAATGATTTTTAGAGGTTTAGATTGTGTTCCTTACAGAATTAAATAGCTATGATCATCAGGAATCGTGGGAATTTGAGGAAAAGTCAAGTAAATTCAGACAAATAGGCTTTTCAAAACAATATTACTAAAGAAAAGTGTAAAGATTGACAAACAAAAATGTATAAATGTATATAAATGGGCGTGACAATCGTCGCTTAATCGAAACCAAGCGGGTAACGAGCTAATTATAATATTTATCATTGTCAAGCTCAAATATACACTGCAAAAACTAAAAACGGATTCTTACTTTGTTTCTCCGCACCTAATGTCTGAGTTTACAACTAGATGTCTTTGATACTCACTGGTTACTGCGATGTGACGATTGGATTTGCCCTCCTCGATCACCTCGAAGACATCCTCCGGCGATGAGACGAACCGCTCCGTGGCGCCCTTCACATAGGGCACCCGATTCTTGTCTTCGTGCACGCTAAGGTTCACCTTAGAGACGTCCAGCAGATCACGGATCTTGTCCATATAGATCTCATAGTAAGAGACCTTGATGTGGAACTCCAGGTTCACCTCCATGGCGTAGATGTGGTTGAAGATGTCATTGACAATGCGCGGTATGATACCCTGCTTCACTGAATCCCCGATCACGCCCTCCATCGTGTGCGTCTTGCCGGACGATGTCTGGCCATAGGCGAATATCGTGCCGTTGTATCCTGCCAGGACATCGGTGACAATCGACTTGGCCGCCTCATTGTAGACCTTTTCCTGGGAGGCGTTCGGCTTGAAGACCTTGTCGAACAGATAGACCTTGCCCTGTGGGTAGACGGAGGAATTGAGTTGTAGTTTCTCCCGGTGTATGCTTGCGGTGAAATTTCTTTCGGAGATTCCCCCCCTGCCCAGCTCACTGCCTTTCCCGCCGACTGACTGGCTGGCTTTCAAATCATTTTCAACGCATGGCCGCGAAACAGATTGTAATTATGAGCATCAAGAAATGTGGATGGCGATGGCGATGGCGGGGGGAAGAATAGTGAATAACGAGCGGCCGAAACAGAAGAAGGCAGAGGAGAAAGAGAGGCGAGTGGAGAGCGCGAGAAGTGCGAGTAATGATAATGCATATGTATGTACGGAGAGGTCTCATCTACTAGTGTTTTTTTTTTTATTCTGTTGTATTCTTTTCTTTTTTGGAACTGGTTCAATTGCTTAAGTTTGCTTCCAGGAAAATGATGAATTACACCTGCCGCCGCCGTTTAGCGGAAAACTCGGTTATGAAATATGGTCTGCATGTCGAAGAAGAGCGCCAAAAAGCATTAATACGGCCAGCGGAATGCCGTTGCCTTCAATGTTGCTCTTATTGTTTTCTTTCTTTTTGCCTTCTTTTTTTTATATGCTTTGCGTGTGCATGACTCACTGTGGCACGGAGCGGGTTGGGGATGGCAGGCGGGGAAACGCTCTAAGCGTGTGTGCTCGGGTGTGTGTTGGTGTGTTGTGCCGTGTTTTTCGTGTGTACTGTAAGTGAGGTAAGCGCCGACCGAAGGCGGACTGGAAACTCTAGAAAAGCGCATTTTTATGCGGCCCCCAAAGAACGGCCAGCTTTCGAGCATGTCTTGTGGGTGGTATTTCTCTTCTTTTACCGCCAACACACACCCCCATTCCGGGCGAGCCCGGGGAAAATCAATTTCATGCAAAGTGCTATTGATTTGGAGCGGTTTCTGTGGATATTTCCCAACTGTTTTTGTTTTTTTTTTTGGGGCTCCACCGCCAGCTAGTTGCGAATAGTAGTAGTGGCGAGGGCCTCTCTCTTTCCGCTGCTGGCGTTCCATTTGCTCAGCGAATTGGGGAAGGGTAATGTACGCTAATAGGCATGACGTCATGGCACGGCACGCAGAGATTAATGCATAACACACTGGCGGCACTCGATTTGGGGGGGAGGGAGGAGCTAAGGGGGAGGCAGACATCAAAGGGACACCGAATGGGGAACTAGAATGTTATTTACCGCAATGGATATGCAGTTCTCCTCCACATTGTTGGGGAACTTGACCACGAACTTGGAGCCGGCCTTCTCTTCGCTGTCGTTCAGCGGTCGGAAGCGACAGACCACCTTAATGCTGTCCTCGGCGGGGATTTCGCGTTCCGCGGACATTTTCACAGCTTTGGCTCTTTCTGGCGCAGATCGGTTCGGAAAGGCTCTAGGCGCGACCTCTACTACTCAGGCAGCTGTTTACGTGGATAATCCTCGCCTGGGTCGCTCCGGTCATTTAACGAGCGAATCACTCACTGCACAGGGTTTCTTCCGTACGGCGGAAACACTGAAAACTGATACGAATGCGAATTGGGGTCACTATTCTGATTGCGGGAGTCCGTTTTGTGTTATTGATGTTATTTGTGTTATTCGTTTTCCCAACTCCTGATTCCCGATTCCCGATTCCAATTCCGATACCGTCGTCGCACTCGCGAAAATTTGGGGCGGCTCAGAGGAGAGGCGCAGCAGTGAAAAAAGAAAATTTGTGGTTATACCAGACACACGTCTCGCCCCTTAGGTGGTGAGGGCCGGAAATTTCGGTTCTGGATGCCCCGTTGGTTTACATAAGCCCGGAATGATTATTGCAGCCGTTAAATGCACTCGCATGCGACAATGGGTACGGAATTTGAGTCACTCGAAATTTTATTTGCCTATTTTCGCCTAATTCTGCCCCGTGTGGCCAGTGTGACCGCGATTGTTGCAGCGCTAAATGCCACGACGGCTCGGGAAAACATACCGGAACAAGCTTAGTATGGGGACAGTGAAACAGCGTTTCGAAGTCATGAGAGAGAGCGAGAGCCAAATAGATTAGAACGCCTGTTCATTGACTCCGCTTTAAAGGGCGGTATGCAGACGAGAAAGCGAAATACTAGAAAATTGCATGGCGTTAGGAGATTGTGTGATGCAGTATTTCCAAGACGTTGTGCGAGAAAGAATCAAAAATTTAATAAAACATGAAGTTCTCGACTATTTGTCTCTCGCTTTGCTCTTCAGTCCCTGGATTTTCGTTTCCAGCTTTATGATGATAGGTTAGCCTGCCACCAAGTTCTTTACTAAACCTAGTCTCTTAGAGCCCATAGGTAATCCTTCGAATTCCCAGAAATTTGTTTCCATATCGCTGTCAAATTTAAACGTCTGGGAGCTGTGAAAGGGACTCATTTTATTCCAAAACAAAGCATAAAATGAAGCAGTGCCTGTGGTTTCAAATAAAGCCGGGTCAATACAGTAAGACCGCATAATTTGCCTTCAATAAAGGCCGAAGAACCTTCTGAACCTACTATTTATTATTATCCATACTCAGCTTAAGCTTTTGTCAAAAATACCACACAAAAAATACTATAATATTGTAATAGCGAGGCAGTGGTCGCTCTTTGATACCCTCAATCTTTCAAGCAAAAATTGTGAAAAGCTTATAACTAATTTATTAATTTAAAAACATTGGGCAAAAATATTAGGTAGAGACCTCTTTAAACTATGGAATTCTCTTACAAAATGCTATTGTCACTGAATCATTAAAACTAGGCTAAAAATGCTTAGTTCATAGAAACTTTACAGATTAGCTGAAATTGAACATTTTGAGATTGGAACTCCTTCGGTTACGCTTATTCGGGCTTAATTAAAATACTTGTATTAAAGAATTATATAAATAAGTTAATCAAAGACTAATAAATTGGAAAGTGGATTAATATTTAAAGGCAATCTGAAAATCGATTTGCATTTGCTGTCAAAATTTTTCGGCTTGGGTTCTTTAAATGTTTGAATAGTCTAAATTTCGCACACACACCACTTAAAACCCTAAATTGTACCGTATAGAAGGCCCCACACTATGGAAGATTGATCACCGATCGGTTGGGAACGAGTGCGAGGGACTGTGCGGCAAAGATGGCGTCAAACGAGAGTCAAACGCAGAAGCTCATTGGTCTTTATCGCTCCTGCGAGTGTCTCTGGAATCCGCAATCTCCAGGCTACCTTAGCGGTTCTGTGCAGGATGATGCCTGGCGAAAGATCACACGAGGAATGAACAGTGGCCTGACTCCGGACCAGGTGAAGCTCCAGGTGTTGGCCCTGCGAAACTACTACGATGCAGAGTGTGCCGCCATCCGACAAAGCAAGCTGGAGGGATATAGCTACGAGCCGCGACACTCCTACTTTAAGGACATGCTCTTCTTGGGCAAAGTTCCTTCCGAGGAGACAGAGGAGGTGAGTGAAATGAGACCAACAACTAATAGAAGTATCTGAAGTCTTAGTTTTAATACATAGTCAAAGGCCAGTTTCTGCTTGGGTCAATTGAACGGTATACTGGAGGATTCCCTTATCCGGGAGGACTGTCACCTGAATAATTATCCGAAACACTTTTCACAGGCCACTTTTTCTCAGGATACAGGTGATTTTTTTTTCTCAAAGCTCCGCATTTTGCCATAATATAATCCTCCAATTACTACCAGCTTCCTTGTGTAACCGAAACAATGATACCAAGCCCGATTACACCTTTTATAAGCTGATCCTGGAACCAGAGGAGCCATCAAACTCTCGGGAAAAGGAAGATAGAGCGTTTATTGAAAAGAACAGTGAAAGAGCCGCCTCCGGGAACGACAACACCAGATTTTATCCCACGGCGTATTGCGTGCCGTGTAAGAGGAAAAAGCCGTCATGCCTCCAGAGATACGAATGTAGCGACACGGAGAGTGACAGTTCAGGCGGTTGTTATAATCCTTGCCGGCCGAAGTGCGTGTACGCTCAGAGAGGCGGCTCTCGTACGTCGATAGGCTCATGTAAGAGGCAATTCGCGTCTCCTGGATGTTGCAGTCCACCAACCGTATACAATAAACATAGGTGCCGGTATGAGGAGCCAGGCCCCAAACTTTGCTGCCAACCCCGGCCAAGATATGTTCCCAAGTGCCCCCCAGTCGATGTTGGCAGGGACAGGTCGTGCTGCGTCAACAGCTGGAAGAGGAACAACAAGGCCGTCCGTCGACGGCTTAAGGCTGAGTTGGAGGCGCGAGAAGCCCGGAACCAAGCATGCTGCTTTAATTTGCAAGGACACCAGGTGCTTAGGATACCGATGCTTGACGTTCGGGACGATCCATGTTGCAGCAGTTCACATGAAATGACCCGCTCACTAAATGCTCAGTGTGCGGGGAAGGAAGCCCTTACCTTCAAACCATGCTGCTGCAGTTTAGAAGGAGAAGATGATCAGTGTGACGCGCAAGAAGACCGGTGCCAACCATGCTGCAGCAATTCACAAGGACGCCTAAATGATCAGTGTGCGTTGCAGGATTGCCGGAATCAACCACGCTGCTGCAGTTCACAAGGACGCCAAAGGGTTAGGATAACGGCGCAGAAAGCCCGGAACCAAGCATGCTGCTTTAATTTGCAAGGACACCAGGGGCTTAGGATACCGATGCTTGACGTTTGGGACGATCCATGTTGCAGCAGTTCACATGAAATGACCCGCTCACTAAATGCTCAGTGTGCGGGGCAGGAAGCCCTTACCTTCTCACCATGCTGCTGCAGTTTAGAAGGAGAAGATGATCAGTGTGACGCGCAAGAAGACCGGTGCCAACCATGCTGCAGCAATTCACAAGAACGCCTAAATGATCAGTGTGCGTTGCAGGAATGCCGGAATCAACCAATCTGCTGCAGTTCACAAGGACGCCAAAGGGTTAGGATAACGGCTCAGGAGGGCCG